>APFE031288010.1:16049-34789 GCA_000404065.3 Pinus taeda | reverse complement strand
GACTTTCTAGCCTTCTTGAATGGTTGTCCTCTTCCTCGATCCCTAGCTCTCCTCTTACCTTTGCTGTTGAATTTTTCATTCCTTTGATTTGCCATCAGAGGGATTTTGATCATCGTCTTGGTGTGAATCCTTTCTATTGTTTTGACTTCTCCATTTTTCCATTTGTTCCAGGCAGTAGCGGATGCATTTGATGGAGGCTCAACAATATTGCCTCTCACATGATCCAACACTCCTTGATTCTCAAGGGTTAGATCAATAGACATCTTCCACCTGTGATAGTTAGCTTCTCACAGAGCTTGTCTTCAACAGGAAAAAGTGTTGAGGATCCCATAGTTCTTTAGGATAGCCTTGCCAATCTTCTCTTTGATGATGCTCTTGCTCTTGCTCGGGCTTTGTCTTCACCTCAGCTCTAACACCATGTTAAGTGATGATATGTTATATGCTTATAACAGTTTACTTATTTTTCTTATTATATTCCACCGATTAGCAATCACATGTACATAAAGTAAAGTGCAGAGAGAACATTAAACGATCGACAGAAAACAAACCAAGACAAGAGACACAAGATGTGGAGGCTAGCCAGGGACAAACCCCACAATGTGTGGGGAAACCCTTTGATTAAATCTTCTTTTATTTTCAATAATTCAGCAGAGAGAAATAGTACAATAAATCTGATTCATATTAGCAGTAGCAAACCCTAGATCAGCAGCATCATCATTAGCTGTTTCATTATCAAACTAGGGCAGACGATATCTCACAAACCAACCGTCGGATTGACTTCATTCCACCACCAAAAGTTTCAGCTTCCAGAGGAGGTTCAGATGAACCTACAGCACAGTTCAGATGAGGAGATCTTCTAGGCCACGCAGGTCAATCTTTACTTCTGTAGTTGCAGCTTCACTTTCAGCAGTTTCTGGCTTCAAACTAGGGCAGTCGATATCTTGCAAACCGTTCATCGGATTGACTTCATTCCACCACCAGAAGTTGCGGCTTTCAAAGGAGGTTCAAATGAACCTACAGAGAAGTTCCAAAGAGGATATATTCTAGGCCTCGCAAGTCAATCTTTACTTCTGCAGTTGCAGCTTCAGTTTCAGCAGTTTTCGGCTTCAAACTAGGGCAGTCGATATCTTGCAAACCGTTCATCGGATTGACTTCATTCCACCACCAAAAGTTGTGGGCTTTCAGAGGAGGTTCAAATGAACCCTATAGTGCATGTTCCAAAGAGGAGAATTCTAGGCCTCGCAAGTCCAATCTTTACTTCTACAGTTGCAGCTTCAAATTCAGTAGCTTTCGGCCTTCACATGTGTGATAGAGATTAAACCCATTTCAGTGCAGTAGGAAAGAGACTCATATCTGGCGCAGTAGAGAGAGAGAGAGATGTGATGAGATAGTGATTCCAAATGAGGAAAAGTTCCTCTTATATTTATACCACAAACATGGCGTGGTATGAAGATGCGACTGGTTGGCTGTCTGAGCCTACATGAGTTGTGTAGTCGGCTTGATAATAATTCCATAATCAAAATAAATTCATATCTCCATGAATACTTATCGGAATCGAATGATATTTATATCAATCCTACACCTCTCAACGAGAGGAATCTAATAAAAATATTATCAGCCATGAAGAAGATGATCCACATGAAGTTTTTCCCTGGTTGCCAATTTTAACAATGACTTACAATGAATATTGATTTTAGGCTAGGTAAATAAATATGGAAACAAGAGGAAATTTTTGATAAATGACTGAGTTTCTGGGATGTATGGGACCCAATGAACATAAATGAGCAGAGAATGTAACACAAAGGCACAGATTACTTCATGACGCAAGACAGGCGGAAAGTCTAGCAATTATGTTTGAAGTAATGTAGAATGGAAAGATTGTTTAGGAGGGTGAAAAGGGCATTAACACATGAACCCTTTTCAACAGAAGAAGAACACATAACGTGAAACTTTCCCACAAGCAGAGCAATAAACATGAATTCTACCTTATCTTACTTAGAAAATTTCACTGGAAATGAATATGAATGTACTATGAAACGTAATGAAATACATATGAAGCATAAAGAGAACGCATTTGCTACACTCACAACCACATGAAGCTCATGAACCAGAGCCGCTGCCTTTCATTAATTCTCTGTCAAAATATACAATGAAGAACGGAGTTTCTCTCCCACAGTCTCCCAAAAATTACAAGCAACCCTTTGCAAATGGTTTTCATACAATAAATAGGCTATGCCATTGGGAAATAGAACGACCAAGAGTTGGGGATTTTTTCAAATCATTACAAAGTGGAAGTGGAAAGCCAACCATTAGTTACAGGTGCAGCGTTACAAAAATGACAAATGGCTTGGGTGACTGCTTGCCTTCCTTTGCCACTTGGATAGAAGCCAACCTTTAGTGAAAATACTCTTTAAACATTGCCTTAGTTTTTGAGAAAAATATAGTGTAAATGAGTGGGCCCACTTGGAGAAAGTTGTGAATCAAAATGTCGTGGAGCAGAAGTGATTTTGGCCTTTTGGTCTATATGCACCGCCCCAAAAGCTATATGCACCGCGCCACTTTGGAGGCGATTTTGAGGTACCTGCTGGAGTCGAAATTGTGCCCAATTGTGCTTGTTGGAAAGCCCTACCTGTCTACTTTCCAACCCAAGTGGAATTTTTGAATTGGGTGCTCATTTTCCGCTCCAAAACTTCATTCTCCCAAGATTGCTTCCTGTGTGTCAAAATAGGGGTAGAGAGGTCATTTTTTAAGTGTGTTTGACCTCCTGGGGACTCAAAACTTGCCCAAAATTCTTGTCCATGCACCAGCAGTCATGATTGTTTATGCTGAATCCAAAATACAAACCATTTGTGATTTGGAGCTCCCAATCCGAAGCGTCGCACCAGTGGCACAGCGTACAGGGAGAAAATCCCTGTGTTGTGCCCAAAAATTTGTCATGTGACCAAAATTGTCCCAAATTTTTTGAAATTTGGGCTGGAGGTTCTCTATGAGGTGTTATGCTGGGCCATAGAGGCTTAGCCAAGATTTGAAGCTGATCTTTCTCTTTTTGCCTCTTTTGTCTCTTTGTCGCTTTGCTCAATTTCGTCTTCAAACTCCTTATCGGAGCCCTTGAACTCATGTTTTGTGCCCTGTAGTGATAAACCATCTACCTCAATATGGTTTTGTCCTTGTTAGCCTTCTCTAATAGTCTCTCAAGGTGGATGTTGATACGCTCGAGCCAAGACTCTCGGTCATTGTTAATCTCTTGCTCTAATGGAGTGAGCTCAATCCTCCTATGTTGGGCAATTTGGCGATTCTCACGGATGTTTTGCAGCTCCATGATCTCATGCTAGTCCTCGAGCTATTTTTTCCTCTGCTCCAAATACCTGATAATCCACTTAGCCCTCTCCAAATTGAGTGACAAGTCTTGGATCTCCATTTGCTGCTCCTGGATAGTCCTCCTAAGTTTGGCACTCTCCACATATGTATCATCATCATGAATGAGGATGAATTCGGCCTCTTGTTCACCTAATGGCCCCTCATCATGCATGGGCTTCTTGCCCCTGTGTTGTCAATGTCGGAAGCGAGGCCCCTTCCACCCCGAGTGGAGATAATACTCGCTTTACTACTGCAAACAAATGTCTTTTGCCTCTCTGATAGGTGATGAATATTGGCATAGTAGTGGTCTCATGGTGCTCATAATTATGAGAAGGATCACCTATCTCATGTTCAACCTCTGATAATACCTGTGAAGTGCTGAAGAGGTCACGGGAGATGAAGTCATCCCAAGTAATGCCCTGTAGTCCCAGCTGATGATCCACCAAAATCTTAATTAGAGAAAAATGATAAACACTATTAAGTTGCTACTGAGGGGTCTTGTGCTGCATGAAGGTGTTCATCCTCTCTATGTTCCTGCAAATGAAATATGGGATGCTCATCATCCATACCCTGGTAAAGTGCACGAGCAACCTAATGTGATAGGCATATAGACGAGAGAACCTCCCCTCACAGCTGAAATACTTCATGATCAACTTCATGAGTGGAGCATATTCATCTTTCAAATACTAGAATGGAAAGACTCTTTGGAGCTGCCTCAAGAAACTGGCCTTAATGTAAGGCTCATAATGCTGCCGATCCACCTTCTGTTTCTTGTGCCATTGTTCTCCAATGTTCGGTATGTCAGTTGCTAATGAGACAATTTCAAGTGTCAATGTGAAGGTGACCCCGACCAAGATACAGTGATCTCCATGTAAGTGAAGCACAAAAAGACGGGCCAACTCATGATGAACTTGAACATTAGCCACCCTTTGACAAAACTCAAAACATGATAGATGCTGGAAACATGACATAGCAAGAGGGTAGGCCTACAATTCTGTGAGGGTGGTTGGCTCATCCCTAACATGTTTGCCACTTTTGTCATGTCTCCGGGGAGCCTATTCTTCCGAGGTTGAATCGCTTTGGGTTTCCATCTCATACTCCGATGAATGCTCAGATGCCATGACTGTTGTATATGGAATGTGCTTTGACTGCCCTTTGATGATGGTATGAAACTGTGTATTGATATGATCTCTACCACCAAGGGGAACAATGCAAAAGGGAGTGTTAGGAAGGGGAATAATATGATGGGGATTAGGGGTTATGGGGAGAAATTTTGTTTAGGAACATGTAGGAGTGTTTGGGGATTTTTATAAGGTAGGGTTTTGGGGTGTTATGTTGACAAATGAGTGGAAAGGATTAGGGACTAGGGGTTTAGTACTATTTTAGGGTAGGGAAAATAGTGGAAAATGGGATAGGAGAGAAGGGAACAATGGAAAGAAGGGGTGAAAGAGGAGCTTTGGTATCAACACAACAAGTTTGCAAGCCTAGCAACAATGATTTTGATGTTTTCAAGTGGTAGGGTTTAGGAATTTTTTATTGCAATTATAAATGGCCATAAACCATCATCACATTCATAAAATTTGATGAGCAAGCAATATGTAGACCCTACCTGTCAATTGGAAGGGTTTCAAAGTGATTTGATGTAAATTTGGCACAATTTCGGGCCTTTGTGGGTGTGCGCCGCGCAGCAAACCCAGTGTGTCGTTCTCTGTATGTGCGTCATTCCCGTGTATTTCCGCCACTGAGGGGTCGCGCTCTATGCACTGTGCTCTCTATATGCGCTGCACCCCTCTGTGTGTGCGTCGCGCTCTAGAAAACGACTCCAATCTCACTCCAAACACGCACTAGCTCCTCAAAACTTCTTTGCAATGTTTCTCTCCACCTTGGAATGCAAAATGACTATGTCTCCTTGTGGAAATTTCTTTATAAAAGCATTTGGAATCATGGGTTTGATTTTTGTTTCTTCAAAACCCAGTTAGCTAATGTTTTGTTTTGACACTTTTCACTCATTTAATGCAACTCTATATTTCACTTTTCCCTTTGAATTTTAGGCTAAAATGATGAAATTTTTTGGCACTTTTTGCAAGTGTTGTTGACATGGAATTTGGCCAAGGAAACCATGACTGCGCCTGAAGAGATCAACTGGAAACGTTTTTGAAAATTATCGCAAATGACACACTGTTTGACTTTTCTTCAAAACAGAGTTTTGAAGAACAGTCGTAATCTGTCAACATGACGATGAAAATCTTTGAATCACAACTTTGTAAGGGCCTCCCTCTGGCCTGCATGGCTTTATTGGTCATGGTTGAAGACCAAATTGACTAATCCCTAGACATAATGACTGAAAATGACTCTCGTCTGTTAAAATATCAAACATTGACTGTCATGGACTTTAGTGAACATTGACAAAATACCTAAGCCAGCAAGTGCCATACATGAGGGGAAATGACTAACAAGACCTTTTCTGCCAGATTACAGCATGCCCCTAGTGGAATGCAGCTGAGTGAATGGAGCAAGACTCCTAAAAATTAAATGCAAAAGGAGTTTTTATCTCTAACAGAGGACTAACAAGACCAACTCTAACATTGGCTCCAATGGGGAATGGTAGCTCCTTGGAAGTGCCAAGAATAGCATATCTCTAGAAGATCTAGATAGTGCCTTTGTCCATTGGGCTATGGAGTCATTATTTCTACAAACAACACAAGACTCTGACTCATTTATGAAAATAAAAATGACCAAACAAAAATTGACTCAAATTTGATATTTAAATGACTTGAAGATTAACTTGACAAACTCTAACCAAACTGAAATAAAATGGTATTTACAGTGACAGTGGAAGTAGCGTCAATAACTCTGAAATGGTACCGCTTGAGTATCCGACCATTGATCGACCCTCCTGGATAATCTTCCCCATTAATTTCCTTCATAAGAAAGGCATTATGACCCCTATATGCTGCAATCTTGAAGGGACCTTTCCAAAGATTCTCAAATTTACCGTGCTTACCTTTTTCCTCATTCCTTGCATCCCACTTCAGCACCACATCATCCAGCTGAAATTTGTCTGCCTTTACTTTTCTGTCATAAATTTTCTTAATCTTCTCCTGCAACTTAGATGTGTTCTGGAAGACTTCTTCTCTAGTCTGCTGCAAGTGGACCATTTTGTTCAACCTTCTCTGCATAGGATCTTCTTCACTGTCGGCCTCCTAGAGAAGTTTGACTACCGGGGCTGCGAGAGAGGTAGGAAATATTGTATCAACTCCATAAACAAGCTCAAAAGGGGACGTACCAATGGATTTCTTCTGACTGACCTGATCTACCCAAAGTGCATTGACCAACCTCTTATGCCAGCTCTTCTTGTTTATTTCCAGCAGCTTCTTGATGATGTTGACCAATGATTTATTATAAGATTATGCCAATCCATTGCCTTGCGGATGATAGGCAGTTGAGTGACTCAAAATGATGTGATATTTATGAAAAAACTCTATCATCCTTTTTGATTTGAAATTTGTTGCATTATCAATGATTAACTTATTTGGGCAACCAAAGCGAGACAAAATGTTATTTTCAAGGAATGAAATAATTACTACATCTATAACTTGTCTGGTGGGAATTGCTTCGATCCATTTCGTGAAATAATCTGTCGCTGTGAGGATCCATCTATGCTAACCAGAAGAAGCAGGATGAATTTCACCACTGAAATCCAACCCCCATTGCTGAAAAGCGGCACTCACCTCAATGGACTTAAGTAGAAAAGGTTTTAACTTCTGCTTTCCTTCAAAAATCTGACACTTATGACAGCTCTTGACCATCTTATATACATCAGCAAATAATGTTGGCCAATAGTATCCCACTCTTAGGACTTTATTTGCTGTTGATTTCCAAAAAAGGTGACCACCACAGTCTCCTTCGTGGCAATCCTCCATGACCTTCTTTGCTTCTTTTTCCAACAAGCAATTTAACAAAACGCCACCAAGATCTTTCCAATACAGTGTAGAATTTAGAATGCAAAACTTGGCAACCTTCAATTTGAGTGTTCTCGCTTTATTTCTAGTCATGTCGGGTGGTGGTGACAAATGTTTAAGCACATATATGATATCTGAATACCACGGAGAAAGAGTAAACATTTCAGATACCTGAATTGACGATCCTTCCTCATTCTCATCGGACATAGCAGCGGTTAGATTTATGTCTAAGGCATGCAAGTTTGATTCATCCATTAACTTTTCCAATCCCTGTCCTTTAACAAGCTTTGTGGGCTTTATTTCCACATCATATTCCAACAAAGCAGCAATCCACTTGCCTCGTCTTCCTTCCGGATCGGTCTGCACTAAAACATCTTTGACAGTAGCATTAGGAACATAAGCCAAAATATGAGAATGTAGAATATATACCCGAAAATCTTTCAATGATTTCACAAATGCAAGGGCTTGCTTCTCAATGATGTTGTATTTTAAGGTTGCATCTCTTATAGCTCTGCTGAAGAATGCAATGGGTCTTCATGATCATCTCTTTCTTGCAATAACACAGCCACCATAGTGTGCTCCGAAGCAAATGAAAACAATATGAAATCCTGAGTGTAGTCCGGGCTGACTAGAACTGGAGCTGAAGAAAGAGCCAATTTGACTAAATTGAAAAATTTTACAACCTCCTCCGTCCATTTCACTTGGTTGTCCTTCTTAAGCATGTTTGTAATCTCTCTTAGGTGTTCAGCAAGATTAGGTACAAAGCAGCGTAGAAAATTCATTTTACCATTGAAATATTGAATCTCTTTCTTATTTCGGGGCAGATCGATTTGCTGAATCACTTTTACACGTGTTGGGTCAATACGAATGCCATCTTTTGAGATAATGTGCCTGAGTAGTTTGCCTTCCCCCATGGTGAACAAGCTCTTTTTCGGATTCAATGACAGGCCATATTTTCTACACTTTTGAAAGACAGTTTTTAGATGGTACATGTGTTCTTCATCAGATTTGGAAAACACCGTCAAATCATCCAGGAACACAACCAAAAATACATCCTTCTCATTTGCGAAAGCCAAGTCCATTGCACGCTAAAATGTGGCACCTGCGTTCTTCAAACCGAAAGGCATTTTAGCGTAATGAAAAGTTCCCCGCAGAGTGGTGAACGTCGTCTTGTCTCAGTCATCTTCATGGACAGAAACTTGGTTATATCCGGAATAACCATCAAGTAGTGACATATGAGATGCTCCCACTACTCCTTGAATTATATGGTCCATTTTGGGCAGTGAATAGTTATCTTTCAACGAAACTTTATTGATATTTCTAAAATCAATGCACAAGAAAATCTCACATGTCTTCTTTTGTACGGGAACCAAATTATAGATCCAATCTGAAAATATGATGGGAATAATGATTCCTGATTTGTACAACCTGTTTATCTCCTTTTCAATTGATCGCATAAACTTTGGATTTAGCCTTCTCAAATTTTGTCTGAAAGGTTTCTGATTGGGCTTAATGGGTATAGTGTGTTGAATTATATTGGTATCATATGTCTTTAAGTCAGAATAGTCCCAAGCAAACACATCTGCAAATGAAGATAGCAAACTGATATATTTGAACTTGATCTTTTGTGGCAATTCTTTAGACAGTTTTACCATTTTAGGATTACCAGCTGTTCCAACATTGACCTCTTCCACACCCTTCTCTGTTGGCTGCAATGTTGGTTTGCGAGCTACATCATCTTGATCAAAGAGTTCTTCTAAAGGTATCAAGCCTTTAGGAATAACGTTATTCTTTAGCCGCAACACGTCCATTTGATTGATCTACACGTCATCTGTACCATTACCTTTACCATCATCATTTTCTACATCAATTGAGGTTTCTTTGAACTTACCTTTGTTTTGCAGAAAATCATCAATCTCCTCATCATCTTGGAAAACTTGACAATATCTCTGATTGCCTGGGATAGTCGGACGATGCTTGACATGGATTTCGAATTTGTTACTAGAGTTCATTGGGATCTTCAAACTACTTGTTGCCTTAGCAAGAGCATCAGCAATGCTATTTTGTATACAAGGCACACATGTCAAGGTGTATTCTGAAAATAGTTTTAGGATGTCTAGAACTCCATTATGGTAAGCCCACATTCAAGGATTCTTTGCTTGATATTCACCTTTGACCTGCTTAATCACCAATTCGAAGTCGCCATATACTAAAATCCTCTTAGCATTCATCTTTCTTAGAATTTTTAGGCCAACAATCAGAGCTTCATACTCAGCTTCATTATTTGAATAATCAAAAGCCAACTTGTAAGAGAATACCCTCACATTACTAGGCACTTTGTTCGGGGCAGAGAAAGGACTGCATAGCCAAATTCCAATTCCAGCGCCATCATTTCCCACTACTCCATCGAAATCCATGGTCCAAAAACCTTCTTCCTCCTCTTGCAAGTGTTGGAAATTTGTTTGCTATGCTTTGTCTGCTTGCTGTCCATTACTTTCAGCTGAGTGCTCAACGGTGTTATGTTGTTCTTGTCCTTCTTTCTCTAAAACTCCTCTGAAATTTTCTGTTATTTCTAGAATATCATCTGCTTCTACTAACTGACTATTGATATCATTGAAACTATTAGAACACAAAACAAAAGACTCTAAATCTGTATGTACATAATTAATCGGATGATTTATTGGTTTCTCCTTGCTTGTAATCATGTATTTCATTTTTTGTTCCCGATACAATTTCCTCATTTGGCCAAAGACCGAAATCGTTGCATAGGAGAAATCTAGTTGTAGTGTCCCTTTCAATTTCGCCACCCAAGACCTAGAAAGAAGCATTCCAAACCTAGGAGGAATATCTGCTACAACAATATCCATCAAAACATTCTTCATTGGGAGTTGATCCAGACTCACAACCAAGTCTTTGATGAGCCCGATACATCTTACTCTGTTGGAATCAAACGAATAGAGATAATGGTATTGTCGAGTGATGTCCAGACCCAGCTTATCCATGATAGTCTTGGGCATGAGATTGTGAGAAGCTCCGGAATCGAACATGGCATTATGTAACAAAAAATCATGCAATCTTAACTGATATAAAAAGGTGGCACATCACTATCAGGAGACTCACCATTCGATGCTGGCCCAAAAATCATTTTGGGTTGATCATCTTCGACATTCACCATGTCAGACATTGGGTCCAAATTCAAAATTTTAGATACTTTCCCTCTATAATTGTTGTTCCTCATTATTTCAGTCAAGGGAATGGATACCTTCAATTTAGAAATTTCATTCTCTAAATTAAAAGCGGGAATATTTTCTACCTCTTTGACTGGGATTTCTTTATTTTCCTTTTCTTTCGATGCAATTGGCTGATTTGATTGTTCTAGTGATGGTGATTTTCTGCTATCTGGATCAACCGCCTCCTTTCCTTTCCTTTGTGAAACTGATGAATCATTCTTTGATGTCTCACCGTCCTTCCTCTTCTGAATTGGTTTAACCGGCACATCTTTGTTTCTAAGTGAATATCACTACTGCTGGGCAGATAGAGCATTCATATAGCCTCTTTGGTATTCATCTGATTCCTCCTCCAAAACAATGTCATTTTCTAGAATGAAATCTGCATCTTTTTGTACAGCCGAACTTTCTGCATACTCCTCATCCTCGGTAATATAAATAAGCAAATCATCAGGAGTAAAGAGGTGGTTTTCTTCACCTATTATATTCTCGTCCTCATCTGACTCCAGTCCATGCACAAAATTTTGCTACAAAAGTGGCTGTACTGGATGCGGTGTTGTCTTCTCTTGGGGTTGCTGATCTCTCTGCCTTATTCTATATTGTGGCTGTTGATGGCCACGAAAGTTAGGATTTCTAACTTGTGGCTCAGGTTTGTCAAGTTTCACCCTTTCAAGCATCTGCTCTACCTTCGGGAGTAGTTGATCTACTGAGGAAGATTCTTCTTTTACGTTGACCTTCTTTTCTGCCTTTGCTCTAGCCCTCTTGGTCAGCAGATTTGCTTCAACGCTGACCGTGATCTTCTACATGTCCTCCATTGTGGCTGGTTCTCTCTCTCTTAGTTGATAAGCCATGTCAGCATCAAAACCATCCAGGAACTTCACCATGGCTAGCCCCACAGGTGGCCTTAGATGATCGAGAATTTCATTATAAATAGAATTGAATCTAATGCAGTAGTCTTGGACCGACTCACCAGCGTTTCGTTTGATTTTCTCATATTCAGCCAGAATTTGGAGAGGATTTTTTTCACTTCCCAACAGCCTAAAAATTGTCTTTCAAGGTCGGCCAAGGTAGCGATACGTGCAGCCGGCAAACCTCTGAACCATTTCCTCACTTCACCTGCAAATTTCTGTACAAAGAGTCTCATTGCCACATTCTCTGCATCGATCTCATGAAGTTCACAGAAGTCTTCCATTCTGTCCACATGTTGCTGAGTAGTAATGCTGTTAGGAGTGCCATAAAAAAATGGGATTTTTCTTTGATAATGTACGGGCATATCATCTAAAACTTGAGGCGGGACAAGAGGTGCAAAACGAGCAGCCATCACTCTTGGTGGGTTTGGCCTTGGAAGTGTTGGAGGAGTGTGGGTAGTTTGTATGGGGCTAGCAATTGGAGTTTGAAGCTGTGCTACAATGTAATTATCAATTGACCGATTATCCCTTTCTGTTTCCAAGTCTACAAGAAATTGTGGATTGTGGACAGTAGAGTCAACCGCCCTTTCGGATTTGGTCTCGAACAATGATATTTCAAACTTCTCATCAAAATCTAGCTCTTCAAGATACTCAAAAATGTCAGGGCATGAATGGGATTTGAACACGGGAGATATAGAACTCTCTTGACGACGAAGTCTTGAAATCAAATTGGGATTTTCGTAGATGTGCGGAGGATCTGGATCTGGATTAGCTCTGGTATATCTTCTAGAAGCCAGCATGCTACTAAGAAAAATCAAAGGACACAACCAAATTACTCAGCCTATAAAATCCTAAACTTATCATCCAAAAGCTTATAATTATGAAGAAGTAAGGGGAGTAATTTCATTCGCCAGTGGAGTCGCCACTATGTTAGCACCTAAATCTACCTTAGGCTGAAGGAAGGCAAAATTCAGGGTAACCACAAACCACGCTCAGTCTAGCAGCTAGCCCTACCAGAACAGAAGAGGGCTCTCTCTGTGTCACGCTCAGTGAATAAACAAAATGATATGGTCTGAGATGACTTACAGTGAATATTGATTTTAGGCTAGGTAAATAAATATGGAAACAAGAAGCAATTTTTGATAAATGACTGAATTTCTGGGATGTATGGGACCCAACAAACAACAATGAGCAGAGAATGTAACACAAAGGCACAGATTACTTCGTGAGGCAAGACAGGTGGAAAGTCTAGCAATTAAGTTTGAAGTAATGCAGAATGGAAAGATTGTTTAGGAGGGTGAAAAGGGCATTAACAATGAATCCTTTTCAACAGAAGAAGAAGACATAACATGAAACTTTCCCACAGGCAGAGCAATAAACATGAATTCTACCTTATCTTACTTAGAAAATTTCACTGGAAATGAATATGAATGTACTTTGAAACGTAAAAAAATACATAAGAAGCATAAAGAGAACACGTTTTCTACACTCACAACCACATGAATCTCATGAACCAGAGCCGCTGCCTTTCATTAATTCTCTGTCAAAATATACAATGAAGAACTGAGTTTCTCTCCCGCAATCTCCCAGAAATTACAACCAACCCTTTGCAAATGGTTTGCATACAATAAATAGACTATGCCATTGGTAAATAGAACGACCAAGAGTTGGGGAGTTTTTCAAATCATTACAAGGTGGAAGTGGAAAGCCAACCATTAGTTACAGGTGCAGTGTTACAAAGATGACAAATGGCATGGGTGACTGCTTGCCTTCCTTTGCCACTTGGATAGAAGCCAACCTTTAGTGAAAATACTCTTTAAACATTGCCTTATTTTCCAAGAAAAATATAGTGTAAATGAGCAGGCCCACTTGGAGAAAGTCGCGAATCGAAATGTTGCGGAGCGGAAGTGATTTTGGCCTTTTGGTCTATATGCGCCGCGCTATTTTGGAGGCAATTTTGAGGTACCTTCTAGAGTCCAAATTGTGCCAAAGTGTGCTTGTTGGAAAGCTCTTCTTGTATACTTTCTAACCCAAGTGGAATTTCTAAATTTGGTGCTCATTTTCCCCTCCAAAACTTCATTCTCCCAAGACTATTTCCTGTGTGTCAAAATAGGGGCAGAGAGGTCATTGTTTGAGTGTTTTTGACCTCCTGGGGACTCAAAACTTGCCCAAACTTCTTGTCCATGCACCAGAAGTCATGATTTTTCATGCTAAATCCAAAATGCAAACCATTTGTGATTTGGAGCTCCCAATCCTAAGCGCCGTGCTAGTGGCACGACGCACAGGGACAAAATCCCTGTGTTGTGCCCAAAAATTTGTCATGTGACCAAAATTGTCCCAAATTTTTTGAAATTTGGGTTGGAGGTTCTCTATGAGGTGCTATGCTGGGCCACAGAGGCTTTAGCTAAGATTCAAAGCCAATCATTCTCTTTTTTCCTCTTTTGTCTCTTTGTCGCTTTGCTTAATTTCGTCTTCAAACTCCTTGTTCGAGCCCTTGAACTCATGTTTCATGCCCTGTAGTGATAAACCATCCACCTCAATATGGTTTTGTCCTTGTCGGCCTTCTCTAACAGTCTCTCAAGTTGGATGTTGATACGCTCGAGCCAAGACTCTCGGTCATTGTTAATCTCTTGCTCTAATGGAGTGAGCTCAATCCTCCTGTTGGGCAGCTTGGCGATTCTCATGGATGTTTTGCAGCTACATGATCTCATGCTGGTCCTCGAGCTGTTTGTTCCTCTGCTCCAAATACCTGATAATCCACTTAGCCCTCTCCAAATTGAGTGAAAAGTCTTGAATCTTCGTTTGCTACTCCTGGATAGTCCTCCTAAGTTTGGCACTCTCTGTTGTGTAGGTAAATCCCCTCTGCGGACAAAGGCGATCCAACTAGCCTAAATGAGGTCTAACAACGATCAAACAACGCTAACACGCAAGTCCCTAATTGCAAACTAAAGGCCAATGATGAGGGCCTACCTCGAATCCAACGCTTATATTCATAGAAGGGTCGTCGCTTCTGTTCTTTCGCTTCAGCTGGTCACAATCCTCACGATCCTCGTGAATAGACACCTGCACATGCAAAGAACAAGACAAATACAAGCATAAAATCCAAGAAATGCAACTATGTATCAATCAGAAAGGATACAACTCAAACATCATAATAAGGACACATGAGTGGAACCATAATGATAGTCATCTATTATTATTGATAAACAAAAGATAATACAACCAAGTTCTGATGTCAAATCCTCCTTTGGCTGGGTGATCAGCAACACATGCCTTGCAAAGCTTGTAGGGGATCGGAACAAGCCTCTCTCTCCTTGATTACTTGGAAATGGATCTCCTCCTTAAAGATTTAGCCTCATAGGGATGAACAAGGCCTCTTGCAAGATGAGCTTAGAAATTCTCAGACTTTGGGACTTAGATTTGGGAGCTTGAAAAGTAGAATTACTAACTAGCTTTTCAAAGGCAACGGGACAAGCTTATATAGAGGTAGGAGGAGTAGATAAGACCATCCACTTGATTCATGGGATTGTCCTTATCATTAGGAAGCTTCCATGAGAGGTGGAGAACTACTTCCCTCCTTGGGAGATTCGAAGCCTAACTGAACTAACTCAAACTGGAATCAGTACATGGATAGGTTAGAAGGAACCTTTGTTAAAAACTTTACCCAACTAGGTTGGCGCTAGTGCGGCTCTGAGATAGAGCGCCAGCTGGCGCGCCCTCTTTAGAGGATTTCCCCCATTGGCGTGAGTGATACACTGTGGAACAGCGCCATTGGAGAAAGGGCTATATTTTTGAGTATTTTGCAGAAGGTGTCTTCAGGGCATATGAAGTACATACTCTATGGGATACAATGCAGGTATTTTCAAGTTATGTCACTTCTTACAGGTCCCGGAATAGGTCCTCCAATGTATGGGAGAAGGGGTAACAGGGACGGTGACAAAATATTGTGTAACAATGAGTATATCATCCTTGCGGTAGATTATTTTACCAAGTGGGCCGAGGCGATGCCTACATTTTCGGTAGACGGCAAAACTGCTGTGATTTTCATTTTCAACCATATAATTTCTAGGTTTGGTGTTCCCCAAGCAATTATCACTGACCATGGGAGTCATTTTCGAAACATCATGATGACTGAACTTATAGATCAACTTGGCCTGCGTCATGATAGTTCCACTCCATATTACCCATAGGCAAATGGTTTGGTTGAAGTAGTCAACAAAGTTCTAGTCACCATGATCCGACGAATCATTGGGATTCATCGGTCGAATTGGCATAACATGTTATTTTCAGCGCTTTGGGCGTACCGAAGCTCAGTCAAAACATCAACAGGTTTTACTCCCTTTCAACTAGTTTACGGTTTATAGACAGTATTTCCCATTGAATGCGAAATCCCTTCATTAAAAATTGTCGTGCAATTATTACCAACCACTTCCGAAGAGGAAAAACGTTTATTATACTTAGCTCAATTAGATGACAATCGACGTAATGCTGCATTAGCTGTCAAAACTCATGCCAAAAGGATTAAAGCTCAGTATGATCGGAATGTTACACCCTTCAATTTTTCGGAAGGAGACCTAGTCTTACTTTACGATCAAGCAAACGATAAGCTAGGGGCTAGAAAATTTGTACCCATGGGGCATGGTCCGTATATTGTCAAGCAAAAGCTGGCAAAAGGGGCCTATGAGTTAGAAGATTTTGACGGTGTCTCTTTAGGTAAACCTAGGAATGGGATTTATCTAAAGTGATATTATGCTTAAAATATTAGTGTGGAGATTTCTTAGACTAGTTTCTTTCTAAATTTGGTGTGTTCTTAGATTAAGGATGCATGCTTTACTTTAGAGAGTGTTTTTCATTATTATTCTTGCTTATCCTGATTTTACTCTTGATATTGCAGATGTCGATGCCTCTCCAAACATACATCGGTTTCGCTGATGGCGTTTGTCGTAGTACACGGAACATCTCTTCCGCAACTTGGGTTATCTATTCGCCCTCTGACAAGTTAGTATCTATGCATGGGGTAAGCCTCGTTCAAACAATAAACAACATTGCAGAATACAATGCAGTGATTGAATTATTATCTGAATCCATTTCATTTGGAATTCGGAGTTTGATTGTTAATTTAGATTCGAAACTCATTGTATTACAGCTTAATTGATTTTATGCCATTAGAAATCCAGTATTATTACGATTATTTTTTAGATTCCGTCTCTTGGAACGAGAATTTGATTACATAGAATATCAGCACATTCCAAGATATTTAAATACGTTAGCAGATGCAGTTGCTTCTTGAATGTTAAATAGACATTTGCATTAAATCAAACAGTAAATTTAAAAACATCCCATAACATGTTTTGCAAGATAACCATAATAATAATATAGCATAGCATAGAAGTGTGTCAAAATATACATCGTCCTCGATCATAGGTTGAAAAACACCTTATGATCGGCAAAAATGATAGTCTAAAAAGTCCAAAAATGAGTCTACAAGGAAATCATCCTATCACTGGTGATAATCCCAATAAGTCACCACTGCTCGGGCCACCCTACAAAGGAACCTCCTAAAAGGTCTTGGGATGCCAATCACATAGCGCTGAAGCCTAAGAGGAATGTCATCTATGTTGGTCTCCGGAATATCTGCGGTCAAGCGCTCTATATGGCTCTCCAACTTGGCCAAGGTCTCTGCTGATTGGTCCTGTGGGGCCGGTGCTGCGGCAGCTGGTTGTTTTCGATCATAGGGCTAGAGAGTGGCTAGTCGCCGTGGACCCACATCTACATTTAAAACTTTTACTATTAGTTTTGGGACGATTTAAAAAATAAAATATATATATATATATATATATATAATTAAAATGTTGAAAACAATTTTACCTCTATCATCCCATTGCTCTCTTGGTGGAAGAGCCATGTCGGGATCACCACGATAATCTATCCAAGCGTATGGAAAACCCTGAATAACAAAGAATTGGTTCTCTAACCAATGGAAATACTCTGGTGTGAATCGAACAACCTTGGTACCCTCCCCAGGATGGCGGGCCATGACTGCAACCCATCGCATAACTCGAGGATCTCAGGGAAGTCCAGTCTCAACAGTGAGTTGTTGTGGAACCAGCATAGGTACCCTCTCTAGGGCAAAGCTGACAACTAAATAACCATATCCAAAGTTCTTTAGCTGTCCATTCTTCGCCCAAGTCAATTGGCCCTTCACATTGGCCAATACAGCATCACACCAGTTGAAGATGGTGCCTCGGAAGCAGTCTACTGCCATGCGCATCTGGGAACTTGTAGCTAGATGCAATGTTGTGCTCCCGCAAAGTCTGGTAACAGTAAAGGTGATCACCTTTAGTTCAGGATGGGAGATGGTCTTAACATCTATCCATTTGTTCAAATTCTGGTTATTACAAAACTCTAGTCAGAGACTAGCGAAAGATTGGCCACCTGGCCTAGATCCGAACAGAGATAACTTCGCGCCTTTCTTGGGCAAGCCAGTCAAAAAGTATATGTCATCTGGCTCAATTTCGAGCCAGTTGCCACCAATAATGAAGCACTGGTCCTACGTGCTCCACCTGTTAACCAGCCATTGTAGAAAGTCTACCTATGCCCTCATGCCAGGAATGGTCCAAAATTTGAATAGCCCCAATGCTCTCAATGCCTGTAATGAAGGTGGATGAAGTAACGCAGCTTGATCCACGTCCTCATGCTCTCTTTCCCGCCAAACAAGCATCTTGTGTACCTACATTGCAAAATAGGTGGATTAGAATTTTCATTTCAAAATTCTATGGGGCAAAAATGAGGAATCTAGGGTTTAAAATCCACGTTCCGCGGGGTTCGCACCCATCCCTTTAGAGACAATGCGTAGGTGCGCACTTCTCCTTAAGGACAGGTGTGACACCCTGACTTTTCTCTTTGCACAGAAAAATCAGGGTGCGTAGGGGCCACATGGCGCCCCGCACAATTGCCGCGGGCGATTTTTTGCCCTAATTTTCCTCTAAAAATCAATTTCTAAACCCTAAAACAAAATTTTAAACGGATGAAATGCAAGTCAGGGACAATGTGGATTACCTGGAGAAGACGGTTCTCGATTCTAGCGGTCGGATTTTTCGTAATCTCCACAGGAAGTTTTTTACCAAAAGCTCTTACTTTTTACTCCAAAGGTAAACGATAAAAATGAACTTGTAAAAGCCCTTTTTATAAGATTTTTTGAATAAATTAATTAAATTTATTTATTTTTTACTTTGAAAAGGTCATTTTTGGTGCATTTTTATTATTTTTAAAACAGATATGAGTAA
>APFE031288010.1:0-15534 GCA_000404065.3 Pinus taeda | reverse complement strand
AATTCCAGCATAACAGTAAGGAGAACACAGGGAGTCAACTGAGTACTTACCCGAGGTTTCATGCTTGTGTTTTGTTGGATTCTATCTCCAGCCTCGAATTGGTTCAGACTCAGTCTCGTTCTCTGCTCAAAACTTCTCCAAAAATGCAGCATTATATTTCTTCTCTTCTTGCGGTAGGTGATACATTAGCCTTAGGTCTTCGGCTCGGAACGAACCGAAAACTCTCCCGTCCATAGTTTCAAACAGCCTATTGATAATTGGGAGCTCTTGGAGTGCCCATCTTACCACATCTGTGTAAGGAATAACCTACTCCCGAGCCGCTATTCTATGAAGGAAGGAGTCAGCCAAGTCCTTTAAATTGGCATCATATTTGCTGGTATTATCACATAAAATCTCTACTTCGGTCACCATTGGCCCTTCCGCTTCAATCAAATTATAAGTCCCTTGCCAAGTGGTCCTGGTGAGTCCTAAGTATGTTGTATCTGATATCAGTCCTTTATTCTTCCCAGTTGGATTAGCGACAGCTAGCCCTGCGGCTGGCGGAGCAATAGGCATTGTAGTCTTCTTGGATTTCTTTCCCATTCCACTTTCTTCTGTTTCTATGGAAGAATTCTGCGCAGAGTGAAAGATAAGCGCAAGACATGCAACAATATCATGAATCGAACAGAATGAAATATATATATATATATATATATAAATATATATATATATATATAATATATATATTATATATATATATATTATATATATTATATATAATCTTGGCGCATTCATAGTAATTAATCGACTAAGGGTGGCCTTAGGATCAAATACGTTTGATAGGCTTTCAAGCCTGCTTTTCTTATTAAATGGTCGTTACGGCCTGTCAGTCTCATTAATTACAATTGCTTCGATTAATGGATAAATGATTTATTTGAAGCATGCTTAGGGTGATTTGGCAGTTTGAACGCGGATGAGCGGCTTTTTCAAAGGATATGGCCTTAATTAGGAATAAATCATATCAAACTGCCTTTATGACTGTTACTTTGAGAACTGTGCCATTTACCTTTTGCGAAATCGGGCATCGGGGAAATGCTAAGCTATTGCATTGGTTTTGCTTGGAATCCCTGATTGCCGATATCCAATATCGCATTGCGTTGGGCATAGCTGGTAGGGCCACTTAGGATGAGGGCATGGTGAGTGACCGATTGCTGATAGCGATATCGCATCGCATCGGACGAGGGGAAGCTTAACTATGCTTTAGACGTTATCGCCGATTGCTGATTGTCGATTGCCGATTTCGCATCGCATTGCAACAAGGATCATTACTCGTGTTACTTTATGCTTTCCCGATATCGATAGTGATTTCGCATCGGCGAAAACTAACATCTCCCTTACATTGTGTTTTCTTTGTCATTGCGATATGCAATCTTGCAATCGCTTTATCGCAATGATAAAGATAAATCGTTTTATATTGGGGTTTTTTGATTGGTTTTATTAAAAAGCCTTTTGCGAAATAGAACTTTAAATTGATACCAATTTGAAACAAAAATTGAAAAAGGGACCCATTTCACATTATAGTCGTGGAATTTTAATGATATGAAATGGGGGGTTGTTGTAAGGCACAACAGGGATGAACAAGGCCTCTTGCAAGATGAGCTTAGCAATTCTCAGACTTTGGGACTTAGATTTGGGAGCTTGAAAAGTAAAATTACTAACTAGCTTGTCAAAGGGAAAAGAACAAGCTTATATAGAGGTAGGAGGAAAGTAGATAGACATCCACTTGATTCATGGGATTGTCCTTATCATTAGGAAGCTTCCATGAGAGGTGGAGAACTACTTCCCTCCTTGGGAGATACGAAGCCCAACTGAACCAACTCAAACTGGAATAAGTTCATGGATAGGGTGGAAGGAACCTTCGGAAGTTTGTTTGTTAAAAAATTTACCCAACTGGGTTGGCGCTAGTGCGACTCTGAGACAGAGTGCCAGCTGGTGTGCCCTCTTTGGAGGATTTCCCCCATTGGCACGAGTGGTACACTGTGGAACAGCACCAATGGAGAAAGGGCTATATTTTTGGGTATTTTGCATAAGGTGTCTTCAGGGCATATGGAGTACATACTTTAAGGGATACAATGTAGGTGTTTTCAAGTTATGTCACTTCTCACAGGTCCCAGAATAGGTCCTCCAATGTACGGGAGAAGGGGTAACAGGGATGGTGACAAACTACTGTGTAACAGATGCCCCCTGAAGAAGGAAGCCTGAGAGAGAGAGGGGTGAAGTGCTTTACAAGAACATGGTTGACTGAAAACAAGGCCGCCGGAGAACCTGCACGAAGTACAACTGATAGCTCAAATACATGTTGTACATGGTATGGGCACAGCCATCCATAATAGAGTACATAAAAATCTAGATCCCAGGTATGGACGTAACCATCCAGTGAGGATCGATGAATAGACTCAGGCATGGTCGCAACCATCCAGTGAATGAGTCATGTAGTGATTATAATAATCCACAAAATGCAACTTGGATCTTAACAGACAAAATCCAGGGTCTTGCGCTCCATCTCAACCTAAACAATGTACAAGTTCAAGCATGCGAAAATAGGAGTCGAAGTCAAACATGCAGGAACATCGTCTGATTACCAGTCATCGTCTGATTACCAGTCAATAATGAAAATGGTTAACAGACGCGAGAGGTACCACCAATAATGACAATGGTCCTCAAGGTACTATAGGTACAATCTACGGCATGCGAATCAGTGAGCTAGTGTCGAACACCCGTAGAATCATCCGATCGAAGGGTAATGATGAAAACCTCACGTCGAACACGAAGAACCTGCCATTGAGGCATGCAGGCTCCAAGGTACTGAAAGGGAGTCTCTAAGTCAACTTCCTGGATAATGAGTTGAAGTCGACAGGAAGTGACTTAATCGAAGGTGAGCCATAATGTTTCCCACATCATCGACACGAGACAGAGAAGGATAAAATGTTTTGTGTGAAGTATCAGAGGGAGGTTGAGTATTCTGCAGAGGTCAACTTCTCTTGAACATATCGGCGGCACAACAGTGGACTTGGCAGTATTTGACATCAAATGATCAGGGGTCATGGTGACAAGGCGATGAGCAGATGAATGGTCAAATAGAATAACCCAAACCCACGGAGGCAAGTGTGAAACAAAATGAGATATCCCCACCCAGACACGAATGCAGACGAGTGCCATGTTCAAGAGTGACATACTGCCGACACGACGATGATTACGATTCCTTTATTCCCCCACCATTTCTGGCGAGTACCCCAGTTATTTTTGGATGGCAAGCTTGACGGGGATAGCATATGCTTGAGAGGTGTCATTTCAACGGAATCCGATGTCATTAAGTTTTTAACGAGTCTGACAAAGGAAGAACTCGGCATCTTTTCATATTTAGAGAGTTTGAAATGACAGCGAAAAGGAAACTCCAGGGGTGTCCTTTTCGTAAAGTTGTGTCTCTCGAGCCCGAAAAAGTATAAAACCATGCTCGAAGAACCGCCCGATCATTACGACCGAGGAGTACTTTTCATAAGTAGTGACTCGGATCTAAAAAAGTAAAAAAGTGATCAAAATCACGTCGCTTCGTGACCGTTAACGAACTAGAAACGACAGGGGTCCGACGATCTTTTCGTTTTTTAAACGATCGGAAAAGAATTTAAAGACGACCGTCTCTCATGTCCATTTAACGAGTCGAGAGGATCAACTCGGCATTCTTTTCACATTTAGAGAGTCAGAAAAGAGCAAAAGATGACTCCAAAGTGACTTTTTCGTGTATTTACCGAGCCCGAAAAAGTATAAAATACAACTCGTTTCGCCATGAAAGCTCCATAAACACCTGTCGCTGCACAAAAAATCGGCATAAAACCCATTTTCGACACAAATATCCATGAAAATTTTCATAAAAATGACCTTTTAAAGCATATTTAGGGTCAAAAAGCTATAAAATGGTGAAAATGGTAAAATAAAAATTACTTTTCACTTTCTACCTTTGGAGAGCGACACTAGGGCTTTTTGGAGTGCGACCTTCAGTTGGCGATCGTGACCAATCCAGTGGACCATTTCGAGCGCCGTCAGTTCCAGGTAAGCGGTCTTGTCCTTAGCTTCATTTTCATCAGTTTAGAATTTGTTTTTTGTTTCCTTTTCATTTCCTATGGGGGGGATTTTAATTTTAGGGGTTGCGCCCATTGGCGCGGGTTTCGGGCATGGACCCGCACCAATGGGGCAAGTTTCCCATAGGGTACGCGCCCATGGGCGTGACTATTTTAGAAACGGTCGCGCCAACGGCCGCGCACATTTTTTGGGCAATTTTCACAAATTCAAACCCCATTTTCCCGCAATTTCAAGTTGTATGAGAGTCTAATGCATCATTTTGACTTGTTTTTGTAGGGTAATCCGCAAAAATGGTGATGACATGGAAGGAACGGGAACATGACCAAGTGGACACATTGGCCCTAGCTGATGAGGATTACATGGAAGCTCTCAGAGTGTGTGGGCTCAAAATCTCCTTCATGTTATCCTATTTACGAGCTCAACCAGAGCTCCTACAGTACTTGATCAACTTGTGGGACATAGCGGAATAGGTATTTCGGATGCGGGATCAGGTGCTGGAGTTAGACGTGTCTGATGTCTACTTCTTGACTGGATTGTCGAGATGAGGGCCGGTGCCTCGATTGACTGGGAGCAGGCCATCTGGAGAGAAGATGGATGAGGTGAAGGCTCGAATTTGCCCGGAGGCAAAATATGGGCAGGGCAATTCGAAGGTGGATATCCCCACCGTTCAGGACCTGACACTACGAGCATTGCTGTTCACTTTTACACGAGCTGCGGGGGCACAAGCGCCCCACGAAGCTACGAAGAACCACTTTCTATTAGCGATAGAGTGCCTTAGCCCGATGATCTTCGATTGGGCGTCAGCTATGACAACCAATATGAAGAGGTAGCTGACAAAGGCCAAGTGGGGTAAGCTGCAACAGTTCGAGTATGGTTCCATCTTGGTGACATTCTTCTTGGAATGTGTGCCAAGCTTCCAGGGCCAAGGGGCCTTTGTGGCAGACCCAGCACCTCGAGAGCCGAGGATGGCTCGATGGGCGGCACTGATGCCGAGGGGTGGTGGCGGCCAGCAGATGTCCTTCAGACCAGAGTTCTTCGGGTGGCTTCACCGCCAACTGATCATGGTGGAAGAATGGCCATATGCAGGGATAGACTTCACTGGAGATCCTGACCTTCCCTTACCGGATGGAGAGTACTGGGACGAGGATATTGGTACGTCCTCATTTTTTGATTTTGTATTTTTATGATTTTTTTTGTTAGTACATGTTTGTCCTAATGACCTTTATATGCATATGCAGATGTCGGCCCAAAGCGTCCAGCTGGCCTGTCTTCCGTTGCGAGGAGACATCCAGTAGCAGCAGCAGCAAGAGCAGATCCTCAGGAGGAGGGCGGTGACAAAGGGGAGCTTATCCAGAACCTCGAGGCTATCACTCGAGGGATTCCAGATTATGCTCGACTAGTGGATGTCCCGCTAGCATACCAGAGGCACATAGTAGGGGTGCCGACTCGCATTCACCAGCTCCTGAGGCGTCTAGTGCGAGCAGTGATGTGCTACCATGAGGACCACCAAGACTAGATATCTAGGCTTTTCTTTTCATGCATAGTTTTTGAGAGACATGTTGTCTCCGGATGTATTCAGACAAACATGTATTATTTTTTGATGATGCATGGGGTGCAAACATTTTGGACACACACACACACATATATATATATATACATATGTTTTATGGTTTATTATACTTTATGCTTCTTGTGTTATGTGGAATCACATGTTATGAAAATGTCTGTCCAACACATAATTAGCTAATGCATCGGTTAACGTATTAAGTCATCTTGGAATATGTTGATAAATGATGAAATCAAAATCCATTTCTAATAACTTAACACGTAAATACAACCTTAAAATCCGATGATCTTTGACGGAATAACGTCCGTTGAGTTGGTGGACTACAAGTTGAGAGTCCAAGTTCACAGCCAATGTGTGAATACCGAGGTTAATTGCCTCAGCTAATAATTCAATCACTTATTCTGCAACATTGTTCGTTGTACAACCCAGACAAACCCCTTGAATGTCTACTAACTCACCATGAGGATCGTAGATCACCCATGCCATAGATGAAAAGTTGCGTGTACTACGGGAAGCACCATCAGCGAAACCAACGTATGTACAAAAAAGAGAGTGCCTGGACTCATGCATAGTATTTTTGAGATAAAGCCCATTTCGGGGCCTATCCAGGGGATTGCCTTCGTAATCAATAAGCTCATAGGCGCCTTTTTGCAAAACCCTTTTCACAATGTAGGGCCCATGCCACATAGGCTCGAGTTTTCCTGCCCCCAGCTTATCATTAGGTTGATCATAGAGCAGTACTAAGTCTCCCTCAATGAAAGAGCACAGGTTAACAGTATTGTCGAAGTGAGTTTTCACTCGCTTCTTCTGAGCTTCAATAGCTAAGGAGGCTAAACGATGAGTCTCATCCAGCCATTCTAAGTAAAGAAGACGCTCTTCTACTGGAGTAATATCAGGGAGCAACTCGATGACTATCTTTAATGAAGGAATCTCACACTCAATAGGAAGGGTCGCCTCCAGTCCGTAAACTAACTGAAAAGGAGTGAAACCGGTGGCGTCGTTCACGGAGGTATGGTAGGCCCACAAAGCAGAGAACAACATCAAATGCCAATTGGACTTATGCATGCCAACAGTTCTTTGAAGCATCGTGACCAAAACCTTGTTCATGGCTTCCACTTGACCGTTTGCCTGAGGATAGTACAAGGTCGAACTATCATGCCTAAGGCCCAACTGGGTTGTTAACTCGGTCATCATGTGATTACGAAAATGCTTTCCGTGATCAGTGAAGATGGCTTGGGGTACTCCAAATCGTGAAATAACATGGTTAAGCAAAAACTGCGCCGCTGTGTGACCGTCTTTTAACAATGTAGGCATCGCCTCGGCCCATTTCGTGAAATAGTCAATAGCAACAATGATGTACCCATGCCCCCCAGCTGAGAAAGGGTTACAGGTCACATAATCGATGCCCCATTTGGTAAAAGGGCCGATGATTACAACGGGGTGCAGTGGAGCAGGGGGTGCACGCATCTTCCGTTGGTAAATCTGGCACTCATGACACGAACGGACAGAAAGAATGTAATCCTTGAAAATGGAGGGACAGAAATAGTCAGTGCGGAGGATTTTATGTGCGGTGGCATATCCAGACATGTGACCGCCACATGCACCAGAGTGGCAGTCATTCAGAACTCTCTCTACTTCTTCGAAAGTCAAACATCGGCGAAGAACAGAATCAACACCGAGATGGTACAGGGTGTCCCCAACGATGCGATATGGTTGGGCTTGATGTCGGATCTATCAGTGAGCATCCTTAGAGGTCTCGGGACGGAAGGAGGATGTCTACAAGTAGACAGTAATATCCCCGTACCAGGGATCGAGGGTGCTAATGAGGAAGAGAGTTTCGTTTGGAATGGAATCCTCTAACTGAGAGGAGGCAGTAGTGGATGGCAAAGAACACAATAGCTCAGCAAAGACAAGTGATTTCTTAGACTTGGCAGCAGTAAATTCCAAGTCAAACTCTTGGAGGATGACTATCCACTTCGAGTATTTTCCCCCCACCAACTGGCGTGATAGAATGTAGGTCATAGGGTTGCAATCGGAGATCATTGTTGTGGTACGCAACAAGATGTAATGACGAAAGCATTGAATAGCGCAAACAGCAGCGAGGGTAAACTTCTTAACATAAACATATCGAGATTCCGTATCTAACAAATTGCAGCTAAGGTAATAGATAACGTGTTCAGTGCCATCATCGTCATCCTGAACCAGAACCATACCGATGGTGGTGTCAATAGCGGCCAGATACAACGTGTAATCGCGATGATAATTTGGAGGCCGCAACAAAGGGGCGGAAACCAGAAGAGTTTTAAGATGTGTAAAATACTCCTCAGCTATGGCATCCCATCGAAATGGGGTGTCGTGCTTGAGTAACCGTGTGAAACCTTTTTCCACCTCGGTATAATTCGGGATAAATCATCGTAAGAAATTTTCTTTACCCTGCAAACTCTGCAGTTGGCGCAAAGAAGCAGGGGGAGGAAGATTCAAAATGGCTTTGACTTTAAGGGGATCCAAGCGGATGCCCTCTCGGGAGACAATAAACCCGAGAAGTCGACCAAATTCTACGTAGAAGACACATTTATGCGGATTAAAGTGGATATTGTAGTGTCGACAGTGGAGAAAAATCTCGTGGAGATGTGACGGGTGGTCTTGGCGCTTAGCTAAATGAGCGGGAAGGTCATCTAGATAAGGTTGTACGATGTGCCGGATATCATGAAAGGCGTAAGACATCACACATTGAAAAGTGGCCCCAGCATTCTTGAGACCAAAAGGGAGCTTTTTATAAGCGAAAGTACCCCACGGACAGATAAAGGCCGTCTCGTGTTGATCAGCGAGTGCGATATTAATCTGGTTGTAGCCAGAAAAGCCATCCATAAATGAATATATCTCACTCCCAGCACACTCATCAATGAGCTGGTCAATGAAAGGTGTGGGGTAGTTATCTTTCAGGCAGGCTTGGTTAATATCGCGATAATCGACACAGACGCGAATAGTACCCTGCTTTTTATCCACAGGGACAATGTTAGAGACCCAATCTGTGAGTGGGATAGGGTAAATGAAACCAGCTTTAAGAATTTTTTCAACTTCCACTTTGATAGCCGCAGCCTTGCGGGGGTGCACAGGGCATAAACGCTGACGAACAGGTTTAGCTCCTGAATACGTAGGTATCTCATGCACTATGATGTTTGGATCAATGTCGGGCATCTCTTCATAAGACCATGCAAAGACGTCACAGAACTCATGAAAAAGAGCTATATAAATTTGAATTTCCTCAAGAGTGCA
The DNA here is from genome assembly GCA_000404065.3 of Pinus taeda. Taxonomy (NCBI): domain Eukaryota; kingdom Viridiplantae; phylum Streptophyta; class Pinopsida; order Pinales; family Pinaceae; genus Pinus; species Pinus taeda. Next base: position 6,575 of record APFE031288010.1, on the reverse strand, counting down.
AGTGACTCCTATATAGATGTTCTCGACAATCCCTGGTTTGACAGAGATGTCGATAGGTTGGGTCTGCGTAATGTTCCCCAAATTCCCTTTAGATGGTACCTGATAGACCTGAATAGCCGTCTGAAGAGGTTGTGAAGGGAGACACAGAGCAAACCGCTCGAGACAAGCCAACGTTTCCAGAAGGGTAGGGAGAAACGAGGAACGGTGATGAAGATTGAACCACGGAGGTTCCTCGAGAGACATGGTCTCCATGATGGCTTCATCGGAAGGAAATATTTTCTTTAATGGATCCGAGGAGGCACATTCTCCAAGCCAAGGGGAATGGTCGTATGAGTCAAGAGCTCTACTTAAAGAAGCAGATTCAGAAGGAGGACCCGATACAGCAGCAATTTCGATGTAGTTGAGCTCGGTGGGACTCAACAGCATCTCCTCGCCCCACGATTCTATCTGGTCGATGGGGGGAAGAACCCAAGGATCAGAACGAACTGAAATCATACTGATGGAGGCGAGGTTGGGAGGTGGGAGTGAGAGGACACCCATGAGGGCGGCATCTTTGAAGAGCCCGGCTCCCACACTCTCGAAAGGGATGGAGGTATGCTCCACGAAAGGCACATTACCTTCAGAAGAAGAAGTGAAGAAGGAGAGTTGGTCTACCGTGACAATTTTCCCCTGGTGAGGGAAACGAATGACACGGAAGAGGGATGAAGCCACGGAACGCATGGCATACGTCAAACTCTGGCCCAGAAGGAGGTTGTAAGTAAGATTTGTGTCAACAACCTCAACTTCTACTTCAACGGTTTTCCCTTCTAAAGTAATCGACAATCGTTGAAGAATACCATAGGGACGAGATTCTCTCCCATCAAAGGCTTCCAACATCGTGGGATACTGGCTCAAACTCAGAGACCCGATCACTTTCCAACAAGCAATAGACATGATGCAAGTTGACGCACCTTCATCAATAAATGTACGATGGATCGTTTTCGAATTGATGATGACTTGTATGAGAAAGGCAATCTGATGAGGCAGCCTTGGGACATGGCTCTCGAGATCAAAGGTGATGAAATCCGAATCTGCCGGGTCGATGCCACCGATGGTCGATAGTAGGGACTTCCTCTGAGGGGGGCAGCTCTGGAGAACCTCTAAAGGTGGACATAGCTGACGGAGCCTGTGCTAAGTCCTCAACTATGCTATAGTGCTGGGAAGCACGAGCATTTGGGTTGTAATATGATCTCTAGAGTACTCCTTTGGGAGGGGGTCAGGTGGTTGTCTCAGTACTTGGTCTCTCGATATGGAGCGGACCAGAGCTGGACGAAGGAGCGCTTGAGGGAACCTCAGGCTCCTTCCTAGAGGACGACGAATACTCCTTTGTTCGAGTGGTTACATGAACGGGAATGGATCCAGCCATGAAGACTTGGGAACCAAAGGGAGAAGAAGACGAAGATGGATCAGCCACCATTTCAGTCTGTTGAGAGGGGAAAGGTTCTTTCAGAACCGCAGGAATCCCAGGGGCACCTTTCAACAAACGACTAACCTCGGACCACCTTGGGAAGTCTTTGGTGTAGTGATCCTCATCACAGATGAGACAAGGATACTTAGGTTTGTGCTTGGCTCCTTCCTCGGATGGAGGTTTGGAGGAATCCTGTTTAGGTTGCTCAGACTTATTCTTTGTTTTCCCCTTTTTCTTTCCTTTTGAGGCCTTATTCGCCGTGGTGGACTGGACGACGTTAACCTCAGAAGTACTTCCAGAATTTGAACCACACTGAGAAGTGTTTTCGTTAGAAGCATTCGATTTTTGCTTCCCAAGGTTCAAGGATGATTTTTTGGACGACAGATTTACAGAGCCAATAAATCCATCAACAGATGGCATTGGTGGATCCTTGGATGTACCGGGTCTCGGGGCATCAGGAAAATACTCATATAAAGTACCTGACTGAGAATAAACTAAGTCAAGGTACTGGGCACGCGCAATAGCTTGCTCTTCAGTCACACAAGCTCCCATAGCAATGTCCCGTGCGATCTTAGGGACAAAGGAAGTTGTGAACCAATCGATGAGGAGTTGATCAGGAATCCAAAACTTGATCAACCGATGACGCCTTCTCCATTCATGTATATGATCAGAGATGTGTGTGGTCGTGTCCTACTTGAGAGGCATAAGGAGATGGGTCCCCGTCTCGTATCGAATGGTAAATGAAAATGAATGAGGAATGCCATTGCCAATGAATTGAAATCTTGAAAAGACCCACGGGTCAATTCAATGTACCATTTAGCAGTGGAGCCGGTGAGAGTCCTTTGAAACAGGCGAAGCCGAACCGAGTCATCAAGCCATGAATTGGATGAACACCAAAGGTGATAAGTCATTACATGGGCTTGAGGATCCTCTCCAGCTTTGCCGTCTAATTTGGGGCAATCGTCGGGTATCTTAGTTGGAACTGGTGGCCATTGTGGATTATGCAAAATAGGATCATTAGTTAACTTCGACACATTGGGCAGTTCCAACGTTGCTAGAAATGGTAGCTGCGGGTTGAAGGACATCTGCGGATATGAGGTAGGGCCAGAGTTCCATCCAGTTGCTGGTTGCCCCCATTGACCTTGTCTGGACAGACCAGGTCCAAAAGGACCTTGTCCATAGGAACTATGTCCATAAGGGTTATATCCATAACTAGATGGTTGATTCTGGCTCTGCCCCCCAGCGCCCCATTGGTTACCATACTGACCTGCAGGAGCAACATTGGGTTGCTAGTAATTTTGATAAGGGGTGGCCTGTGGCTGTTGATACTTTTGATACGGGGCAAATTGATTTTTCCCCTGGGGTTGCTGGTATCCATACGGTTGCTGGGCTCCATATTGAGCCTGGGAACCAGGCTGCGTTTGATAATAAGGTTGGGATTGATACCCACCATGTGGCTGGAGACCAGTTTGATTCTGGGGCTGGTAACTGGGTTGAGCTTGAGAAGCAGGAGCCATCTGCATGCCCGGTTGAGTAGGCCCAGAGAGATATCCTTGCGAAGACTGAGGTTGGGCCACCTGGCCAGAAGGTTGTCCTGGTTGGATCTGAGACGGACCTACTTGCCCAGAAGGTTGAACTTGCTGGGTGTTTGGTTGTCCTTGTGCAACTGAAGGTTTTCCTTGTAGACCGGATGCCTAACTAGGCTAAGCAGTGGACTGGCCTCACTGCATGTAAGGCTGGCCACCCTGTCCAGAAGGGTACCCTTGCTGGGTTCCAGGTTGTCCTTGTTGCACGTAAGGTTGTCCCGGATTCCCGTAGGGCTGCCCAAGATAGGTAAAGGATGGACCACCAGAGGCTGAAGGTTGTCCCTGGGAGAGTTGTCCTTGCAAGCCTCCAGGTTGCCCTGGATAGGTTTGGCCATAATACTGCTACCCATAATTAGGCTGCGTGTAGGATGGTTGACCTTGGTATGATGGTCCTTGATACGGCTGCCTTTGATCCGGATGGAATTGGCCACCACCGTAACTAGTGGTACCCCAAGCAACATTCAACGGAATTGAAGACTCAACCGCGGGTTGAGCTGGCAAGGAGGTATACAAATGATGACCTATACGGTCATAATATGGGCCTTGCGCGCTTGGATTTTGGACAGCATGCAAGTATTGAGAATATGCCCCCCCTGTTGAAATGGCATCAGAAGAAGGTGGGGCACTGCTTGCAGGATGAACAATTCTAGCAGCGTGTGCCGATTGACCACTACGTACCGGACCACGGGATGGGCCGGCAACAGTAGTTACGACGGAAGATGTCGTAACGGCACTAGCAACTAGAGTCGATGATGCAACACAAACGGTCGGATTGGTCGGAACTGACGTGACAGCGATATGGTGAACTTGGGGAACAAAAGGTCCCGTAGTGGGCACGATGTTATTATCCCACATAGAAGAGGAACTGCCAGAGCCCATGGCATCCCTCAGAGATCTATAGCGCGCAGGCACTGTAATATTGAGAGGTGTAATAGTGTAGGGCGTAGATATGACCGGGGATGTGGCCAGGATAGGAGTCTCAATACTTGACATAACAAGTGTTCCACTTGATACAGGAGATGTGTCTTCCATATCAGAAGAATCCATCGAGGTCGAAACACCCATAAGAGTAGAGGGAAAATCCTCTTTGGAAGGCTCCCAAACAGGGTTCCAAAACAAATCGTAAAGCTCGTCCTCTGGAGCACAAGAGTTCAACAGTTGGACACTTGGAATAACAGGGAAAGTGTCACCACAAACTGGTGTCTCAAGAGCAGCAGAAGAAGGAGACCCTTGGTCACTTGGGACGGGAGACGGGATCGATGGATCCGCCAGGATGATCGAATCAAACAAAAATCCTAGACAAGCTAACGATAAAATACCCTACTCAAAACTAACGCACACAAGATCTAACAAGGTAAATGTAATCGTGGTCGAATAAATTTTTAAGACATTAGGACATAACTTGACCTTTTCATGTTTTAAGAGTCGAGAAAAGGACAAAAGATGACTCTAGTCGCCCTCGAATATTTAGTGAGCCCGAAGTGACAAATGCTCAAGTGAGCCTTTTCTTTTAAGGAGTCCGAAAAGGATCAAAAAGTGACTGCTCTGGAGAAACTAGGCTAGGGGTTTACCAGACAATCCGTAAAACTGCATATACACCTTAGCAATCATATGAAATCCAAGGACTTTCCGTACGACAGTCAATCTTCCCGAATGCTGTGTTCGGTGCATTACGGGCTGTAAGGTGGTAGACACGGCTTCCTGTGGATCAAGGATGATAACCTAGTTGAGTCTCCCCATATATACGCGACGGTACGTGGGAGCACAAGTCCGTACTAGACCACAGTTGAATCACACAAGGAGGAACCACCCAACCTTAATGTGAGAACAAAAGTGACTAGGTTTAACGACGTTGGAGCACGTCTCTAGCCTAGACCTCTAGAATGTGAGTGTTATGTTCCAATGCGTTTTTAAGTTCATTCGATTTATTTTAAAGTTGATCTTGAGTTAAGTTTCGGTTTTCAGGTCCAACCGTATGTAATTTCTCAAAATCCCTAAATGCAATCTATGTGCCAAAACATGTCATTCCATTCGATGAATGTTGATTACGAAAGAGTTAGAGAGCTTTCATGCAAACAAAATGATCACAAACAACACAGAGTTTCCCTAATGCAGCTAATGAAAATCAATAAACCTTTCTTTAAGATCACTAATCCACTAATCAAAATGAAAAGTCCTAACTTTCATTAACTGTTTCGAAGCAAAAGAAAATTTCTTCTTCAATAATGGCAAATGCACTAAAGATATTTTGAGAAATAACACTAACAAATTCTAACCAATACACACACGTTGAGTTCCTCAAAACACAATTCAAACATCCAAAGAATCAAAAAGGTCCCAAAGAAAACAATGAGCCGTGTGATCTAGGCTCAAAGTGAGACGAAGCGGAATTCAAGTGAAGACGAAGCAAGTCACCTAAATAACGCAACGAAATGATTCAGGACTACCAAACAAGTGTAAGGGGGCAAGCAAGAGAGTCGATTGGACAATAAAAAAATCAAAACACCTTAGGAACGTTGGATTCACAAGGCCACTAGATGCCCTAGGGCTAGAAATGCGAAATTGATAGAAAAAAGAAAACACCCAAAGGGTAGCGATAGAAACTAGTCAAATCACATTCCAAGACACTCCAGTAGTCTAATAAAGGTACTTAGGACAAAACCAAAGCTCAAAAAGTTTAGAACCAAGCAAACTTCAAAAGTTTACAGGCCTGGCGCGACTGTCAGGCTGCAACTAGCGCCTTTCAGGGATTGGCGCGGGTTGTAAGTGTGCAACATGCGCCAACTGGCACGACTGTCATGCTATAAACTAGCGCCAGTTGAGTTTGCTATGGAAAAAAAAAAGAGCCAAGGCTAGACCAGCAATACCTAAGTACTCTCAAGAGGCAAAAACAACACAGGTCTCCAACCGAGAAAGCAAAACAAGTGGGAGAAACCAAAGAAACAATAAGCGAACAAGGCTAGTCCCAAGTCGTTCAGTTTGCAAACCAAACCGGAGATGGACTGAAGTAGCGTTGATCTACTTAGCTAATGCAAAGCAATAGCGTTTCGAAGGCTATCTGGCCAGACTTCAGGCTCCGTCTAAATTTTACAACTCAAACAAAAAGACAAGATAAACAAACAAGGCAAAAGCCAACTCCCCAGTGGAGTCGCCAAATTGTTGTGTAGGTAAATCCCCTCTGCGGACAAAGGTGATCCCACTAGCCTAAATGAGGTCTAGCAACAATCAAACAACGCTAACACGCAGGTCCCTAATTGCAAAGTAAAGGCCGATGATGAGAGCCTACCTCGAATCCAACGCTTATATTCGTAGAAGGTTCGTCGCTTCCGTTCTTTCGCTTCATCTGGTCACAATCCTCACGATCCTCATGAATAGACACCTGCACATGCAAATAACAAGACAAATACAAGCATAAAATCCAAGAAATGCAACTATGTATCAATCAGAAAGGATACAACTCAAACATCATAATAAAGACACATGAGTGGAACCATAATGATAGTCATCTATTATTATTGATAAACAAAAGAGAATACAACCAA
>APFE031288000.1:1746-30628 GCA_000404065.3 Pinus taeda | reverse complement strand
TTTCATAAATGACATTTATTGCATGCATTCTAACATACTCTTTCTGTTCCTGATTTATCATGCATTCTGACATACTCTTTTTGTTCTGATTTATCATACTATTGTCCATCTCTTTTGGGAAAATAGAGCTTCCAAATCCCTCTCCCTGACAGTCGAGTGTGCTGACGCACCCTCACCATAGGAATAGTAGTGAGTGACTCCACCCTTGCCTGATGGAATCTAGAACAAGGAGAGTATATCCGCCGAGCGTATCTTCGGGTCCAAACCCATACCATACCTGCTTTCATAAATGACATTTATTGCATGCATTCTAACATACTCTTTCTGTTCCTGATTTATCATGCATTCTGACATACTCTTTTTGTTCTGATTTATCATACTATTGTCCATCTCTTTTGGGAAAATAGAGCTTCCAAATCCCTCTCCCTGACAGTCGAGTGTGCTGACGCACCCTCACCATAGGAATAGTGAGTGACTCCATCCTTGCCTGATGAAATCTAGTACAAGGAGAGTATATCCCAACAAATTTTGATTTGGGCCCAAACTGGATCTTTTCCTTACTCATTTGATCGATGATAAGATCACGGAAACCAAAGTGGAACGACGTCCACTAGGGATTTTGTCCCGTCATATGCGCTCCCTATTGATTGAATGAAAAAACAAAGGATGTGTAAGCAGGCTCGACCAACGCCCCCACCCAATAAGCATCAAGGAATATGACTCACTGATAAGGAGGATTGCCCCGGTAGGGGGCTCGACCACCGCTCCCCCCAATAAAGCATCAAGGAAGCATGGGTTCGACTGTTAAGTAGAGTGCGGCAAGCAGGCTCGACCAATTGCCCCCCACCTTAATAAGTCAAATCAATTTTTCATTGCTCGTACCATCGCCCCCCACCCAATAAGCATTCAATGGAAGGCGGCTCGACCGCGTGAAAGGATGCGTAAGGCAGGCTCCACTGATAAGGATAGGATGCATAAGCATGCCTCGACCAACGGGAGAGGAATATTCACCATGATTCATAATTATATAGACATTCTTTATATCCCATCCCCCGTTCTCGATTGATTGATAGAAATATAGGATATATACAGAGAGAGACGATGGATAGGTATATATAGAACATGGGTATATCGAAATAGATTACTGCACATTAGATATTGAGAGACTTATATTCCATGGATAGAGAATATGTATCCATTCTATCCTTGGTAAAATCTGTTCCACCACAGTTTCATGACATCCCTTGCTTCTTGCTACGAGACTCCTTTATATATTACGGCGGGTGGGAGTTAAGCCCTAGTCCCCCTCGTAAAGTCATTGTGCCTGTTGTTCCTACTGCGGGACCTGTCCTCAGATAGGGAGGGATAAGAACACAATCAATGGTTGTACCTTGTTCTCCTTCTGGTAGTTTAGCTACTTACCGCGGTTGTTGTCTGGGGATCCCTCATTCCGAAAGGTTATGGGGCCGACCTGTTAGGTTTGAAGTTGTATGCTTGCCACTGCCTGTCGATAGATTCAACACTCCAGTGCCGTTATCAGACATTACATGCTGGGCATCTATCTCTTGTATATTGCTTGCTGCTACCCAAGCACACTGAATAGAGGGATGGTACCTCCAACAACAAGGATGGAAACCATAGGCTCCTTGATTGGGGGGGCATGATTAAAGATAGGGTATAGGTCTAACCCCAAACTCCCCGTTTTTGGCATGCTAACAGTCACCTCGAGATCTCTCGATGTCAGGAGAATGGGTCTTACCCCCTCATCGGTAAGCCAGTTGCTTTCCCGCGAACCAACCTATGAGGAGTAGATCCAGTGCATTCCGTTGCACTTCCATAAACCCTCCGTTAAGGGGTGCATCTGATACTATTGATGTCCCGATAGACTTTGATAGTTAATGACTGGATTGACCCACTACCGCATCATCGAGTAACAATGAGGAAATGATTGGTTTTATAGATGAAACTTAAGAAGTTAATCTAGTTGTATGGTTCTCGTTAATCTCTATAGTAGTTCCTGAACACATCCTTTGCGAGATTGGATTTCCTTTTTATAGTGAAAATGCCATAAGCCGCGTGAACAACATTCCATGAGGACGGAAAACCAAAAATTAGAATTTAGGAAGACAAAAATATCATGATGTAGTCAATATATTTCCTTGCTTGACAGGCGTTGCTGCATTCTTGAGATCCTAATTGCCATGGTTCCGCAACATCACAAACCTCTCCTCTTGCCACTACTAGTGGTTCCTTTCTCTTTTGCTAGTTGACTTTCTCTCTGTAGTGCTATAATGACTAGTAGCGAAATATTCATTCTAATTGGACCAAGAAACTGGATTTTCTCTTTCATGAATAATGCCTTTTTAGGGCGTTTCCATAGGTACATTTAGTGGCTCGACTAAAAGGAGAGGATAGCCGAGCATAGCCGATAGCGAGGTTTCGGTCCCAGGGGTCAATGACAGGTTTTGTTCCCAGTTAGCAATGCCAAGTCATTGTTGATCATAGTCGATAGCCTCATAAAGTGTCATTACGAAAACAGACAAGTAAAGCAGTATTTAAAGCTAGTAGTACTTACTTGTAGGGGATTAAGGCAAGTAGTATAAACTATCCGTTCTGACACTACAACTTAAGGCATCAGCTTGGGTGGGCTTTCTATTTTTCAAAGAATGGATACTATGGCTAGTACGTTTTACTGAACATGACGTTTTCCAGAAGTTTACCTATGAGAGGCGGGATGCCGCAGACAAAATCTACTGATAAGGGTGGAACCACGAACAATAGACAACATATGCCGAGAGGGAGGGATGCAAATCACACAATAAATGTTCAATCCATAAACAAAAGAGAAACTTATGAACCCTTACTTTTTCATGAAGTTTCTATATGTTTGGTGAGATGGATTCAATTACTTCTCTACAAACTAGAGATATAGATCTCTCTCTACTCGAAAAAGAAAGAAATCTACATGGTGTGACATTCTATGTGTCCTATATTGGAGAATTCTATATAAATACGAGACTCGCATCTCTTGTTTAACTTTTCCATTTTCATTAGGAATTTATGTAATAACCTCATTTTTATGGGTTCGATGAGAACCAACTCATTGGGGCACAGAAATGGATTTTCTTATTACTGAAGCCCTTCCATTCCACATACATCTTATTGCTGAAGTCCTTTCATTCCACATGCATCTTATTACTGAAGCCCTTTTATTCAACATACAAGAGAATGCTTACACATGTTGCTAGTGTTAGTTGCCTAGCTTTTGGTCTTGCTAGAGCTAGTCCATGAACTCTAGTTAGTGTGTGAAGCTCTGGTCAGCAAAGCTAGTCATAGACACTCTCATAGACAATGCCTTGAGCTCATTACAGGTCTCATTGCTACAAGCTCTACTAGTCTTTGCCAGTATAATGAGCTTTTCTCTAAAGGCTAGTTTAAATGGAGCTTACTCATATGGCCTTACTGCATGGAACTTACTGCTTAAGGCTTTTACTCTATGGCTTCAGGAAGTCCAGCTTTAACTCCATGGAACTTCTTGTATGGACTTTAGCTGCTAGTGCAAGTAGACCTTACTCCAAGGAACTAAGGCTAAGACGGAAGCTAGTGTCTGTAAGGCTTGAACTCTCCATGGAACTCACTTTATAGAAAAAAACAATTACAAAAGAAAGTGTCAAGGCTAGTAAGAAGTAGTACCTCTTGCATGGACAACCTTACTCTAAGGACTACCGTAAGGGAAGTGTCGCTTTCACTCGATTAGGTCATTGCTAGAAGCTCCATTGTAGACAGTGATAGCCCATAAGCAACAATCTTCTCAATAGGCAGTCATTGCAAGAAGCTCAAGCATTGCTAATCAGAGCCATACAGACAGTCATAGTCAGTCATAACCGGTCATTGTCAAAAGTCATTGCCATATAGCTAGTCTTCCAGGAGGTTTGAGAGGTCTTCTGGAAAGGGATTAATTAATTTGATTCATTGGATCCCGATGAGGAGGTGGAGCTGGATGAGTCACTATATCAGAGCCAGTATTTTGCGAGGGAGGGACTAGAAAGAGTCTTCAAGGGAGGTTGGTTGAGCCATTAGAACCAGGGAGAGGGGATAGGTAGAAACATTCATGCAGATACGGTAGTTTCCATTCATGCAGGTCTAGTTGTGTCAGTCAGGGAGGGGCATTATTCTTGATAGTGATTGATTGATAGCCCCCATCTTCCCAAATTGGCTTTCCCACAGACGGACAACAGCCACATCTTCCCAAATTAGCGTTCCCACAGACAAATGACAACCTCACCACTGGCTGAGAGGATAAGGCCCCCAAGGATACATGAATCACCGTCACAACATGCCTCATCCAACATGTCCCGGTCCGGTCACAAGCTCTGCTTTGGTAAGATCCCACCAAGGTCTTGCCAAATGAAATAATCCTTCCCAAAGCTCAAAATGAGGGTTAGGTACGAAACGAATCTCTTTTTCTTGATTTATATAAATATATCTTGATTTATTGATTTACGGCTGGGAGTGGCACCCTATGCATGCATCGATCTGTTCTGGGTCCCACCTGAGTTAGTATCAGTTGCGTCGCTCGGATACTTAGTTTTCCTGACCAAGTGTTTCGTTTATGTTGTTTGAAAATGGCAGGAGCCCCCCCACCTCCAACATAGACCACCCTTGAACTAGTGAAATTACCAGCAACCATCACCATTCAAACCTTAGTGTAATTACATATATAATGAATGAATGCATAATGACATATATAATAACAACATTGTCAAAGAGAAGCATCATCAATTTGAATCTTCTTCTCAGAGACGAGTTCCAACTGAATTGACAATAGCACGTACCCATCGTTCCCGTTCTCACGGCCCAATCATATACCCTCTTGGACCCAGCATTCGCCATATATCGTACCCCTCATTCCCAGCTTTCAGGAAACCATCCTTAATGAACAGTCAAGAAGCTTTCAGGAACCAATACTACAACAACGCTTTCAATTCCCAATACTACAGTCCCCACATTCCCACATTCTGCATCATTCCCCAATATGCCTGTAGTCTCGCATTCCCTCTGTACGCAGTCTCGCATCCAGTCAGCTCGAAACAGAGCACACTTTGACAAGTACCAGGATGACATGTTGCTGATTAGGACACGACACATGATTTGGGCGTAGAGGTTTGATCACACAATTAGCTATGAGGTACGAGCAATGATTAGCTACGACTATGTTGGTTACACAATTAGCGATGATGTTATACACGATGATGCATGAACTTCGATGAGATTACATTACACAATGAAGTTCAATACATGAGGTTACCTTTTCTTGCCAAAGTAGGTCTCTTGCTTACTTATGTTGCTAATGGATTTGAATAAAAGATAGGACACAATGTACCTGCTTCTCTCTTGTTGCTTGTTGGATGGACGGTAGGGAGGATGGATGGATGGTACTGCTGCTTAGAGGAAGAAAGAAGTTTGCTTCCAATCCAAATAGGATTTTGACAGGGAGGCCAAAAGAAAAGCATGCGATAAGTTTCTTAGCTTAGTATAGACCTCCAAATCTACCAAGAACTCAACCCTTTGGCTTGGATACTTGGACTAGATACTTCCCTAGGCTCCCGCGATTAGTTGGGCTTACTGGGTTTGGATGCTCGGGTGGGCTACTTGGTTGGGATGCTTGGTTTGGATACTTGGACTTAGATACTCGAGTTGGAATACTTGGATTGGCTACCAGTTATAGAAAACAACCTCTTTCCCCATTTTCGCCTAATTATTTCCTTCTTTTAAGGATCCAAGCATTCTTTTTTTCTCATTGGACCAATGAAATCGATTTTCTTGTTAATGAAATATACCCCTTTTGGAACGTTTACCTATTATTTCCTGGTGTTTATCCACTCAATCCAGGTGGAGATGCTAGGCGTTGATCCACTCGATTTAGGTGGCGATCCACTCAATGCCGGTACTACATGCTGCTACTTAAGCCAGGAGTGTCGATTCCAAGAGTTTATGCAGTCGATCCCGCTACCCGATGACAGGACTGTTTGACGATACTTGATCTGGGTAGGTTTTGATGTCGATACTCGATCCAGGTTTCAATCACTCGATGAAAAAACTCTTTGCTGCTAGTCGATTCAAGAGTCTTAGTCGATCTAATAATTGAGTCTAGTTGGCAGTATGAGCTAGAAGGTCAGCATGAACCTCTAGTCACCTAATTCACCTGACACTGGGATTCGGGATTCGTAGGATTCGGGATTTGTGGTGTCGGATTTAGACACGTTGACACCCCAGAACAGGACACATAGGATTCGTTATATATATTAATATATATATATATATATATATAATAAAAATTAGATATTTCTTACACAAATTTAATTAATGGTACAAATTTATTGATTTCAAACATAGATCTTCATCTATAGCATGCATAGTACATACAAAATTCAAATACATGTCAGTGGTCACATAAATGATAAATCATGATTCATAATTCATAACTGAAAGACAACTTACAACTACATGATAGTAAGATAAACACACTGACAACTGTAGTTTTCTCATTAAGTCATCAAATCAAAATGTGTTACATAGGTAGTGTTGGTGCAATGCCAATGGCAAATAGAAATAGAAAATATAAAACAACTACAGGTATACAAGCCTCAAGGCATCAATTAGCATCAGAATCAGCATCATTGTCCTCATCATCATGGTCCCCACTACTCTCCTCTGCATCCTCCTCCTCCCCTGTATCCATAGTCGACTATGCATCTGCTTGTGTGGAGGTTGACCCCTCTAAGTCATCAAATCTAACAGGCTATAGCACTGGATCATTGAGATCCGTGTTGGCCAATGCCAACTCAACAGTGGTGTCCAGACCCATATCATCAGGAAAGACATCCCACGTCTTTGTCTTTCCTTTCAACTACTCTTCCCTCTACCTGTAAATAAGTCTAAGGTTGGTGTGCACATACACCATTGTCGCTGCCCTAGACTGCTCAAGCTTTCTCTTCTTCACACTATACAAATTCTCATATGTGCTCCAATTCCTCTCGCAACAAGAGGATGAATTCACTTGAGAGAGGAGCCTCATGGCTAACTGCTGAAGAGGAGGGCTTGTTGCCCCATGATTTTCCCACCAAGAATAGGGCTTCTTAGCCCCCTGTCTCTAATCACATCATAACCTCGAAATCGACCATTGCCAATGGAAAAATCTGCAAAGGCATCCTCCACCACATCAAGCAATGTACTATCTTGATAAATCCGCCTGAATGCCTCTTTCCTCCCGTGTGAGATTTCACCATCCATGTGAGGAGGGAATTTGCGGGAAGGTCCACCATTCAGCCACTCATGGCTGTAGTATTTGGGGTTCAATGAGTGAGCCAAACAATGTAAAGGTGTACAAATCTTGTCCCATCTGGTGACAAGAATATCATGTATGGTATCGCAAAAGGCCTTTGGTGATGTCTCATACTCTGGGCACTCACTCTGTAGAATAATGCTCCTATTAAATTGGCAACTAGGGCCAAACTCCATGTGGGTCAGCTTATTTATGGTAGCTGATATTTTTATTGGATCCCTCTCGTTGAGAGGTGTAGGATTGATCCAAAGATCATCCGATTCCAATAAGTATTTATGGAGATATGAATTTGTTTTGTTTATGTAATTATTATCAAGCCGACCAGCTCTTATGTAGGCTCTAGAAGCCCAAACCGACGTGTCTATTCATCATCCTCGTTTTGGTATAAATAGATGAGGATTTGATATCATTTATACACATTCTTGAGGTGATCTCCTCTCCATGTCTTGGGTTTTTGGAGAAGGATAAAACCAAAAGAATATGCTGGCCTAGATGATGACCTAATTGCTATAATGCCCTAGCCGCAGCTGCAGGCTTATGAGGATGCACACAGAGACCTTGTACGCAATTATGGAGACCCAGCCATAGTCATAAAGGCATCTCAACGCAGTGGATCACAGTGAAGCTATCTCACACGTTGACTTCTTGTACGTTGTTCACAAGTCTTCTCATACGTTGTTCTGCTCCTGGAAACATATATATATACACAATGGATCTGATAGCATGGTTATACATGGAAACATATGTACACAGTCTATATATGGAACCGCAGCAAATACCCTAAGCCACAGTCAACGTGGGAATCTGCTCTTGAAGAGCCACAATTATAACACACAATCCACGACATAGCAACAGATATATATATATACACAGCCAAAAAGGAGAACTGTTCACGCAGGTTTCCATACGATGTAATACACACAACCTGGACACCTTATCCAATGCAGTCATAAAAGGTAGCTGATTGCATACGTAGTCATGGTTTCATGAAATATCTTGACACGATGTGACTACAATCAAGAGCCACAGTCAAAGCTTGAAACTACGGCCTGATATGCACACTGTTCATGTGTAACCACTGTCAAGAGCCGCAGTTAGGAACCTAGTCATAGAACCCGCTGATATATAAAATATGCAGTATTATAATTATGATGAATAGAACGCAGAGATACGGGACACATTCAATATGGACGCAATTATATGGAACGCAGAGATATACGGGTCATAGTCATTATGAACGTAGTCATATTTATGATGAATGTAAACGTTGATCATTGGGCTATAACATAAACACTGGATAGTAATATATATGCTGGTCCAGAATGCATATAAATTATCATACGCAACAAATGTATGTGGTTGACAAAATGGACATATATACTCGCAGGGGAAAACATATAAATTTTTATATGGGCAGCATCTGGGCAGCATGATATATAAGCAGCATGATGCATGATATATGAGCAGCATGATGTATGATGTGCATGGGAAGCACGATGATGCATGGAGCATGAACAACATCATGATGAATGTAATCATGAGCAGCTTGATGATGATGATGGATGAGATCATGGACATGAAGGGCAGCATGATAAGATCATGGACATGGGCAGCATGATAATAATCATGATTAGTGCAGCATGGTGTAGTACACAGTAAGGTGCAGCAAATGGATGAGATGCAACACGATGATAGGTGAAGGAGTCACCTTGAGAATTAGTTGAAGCATAATGTCTTCAACTGATCTCATCATTATACGAAATGATCTATGCTAGATCTAGATAAGTCAAGTGTTGACTTCTGCTGTAAATATACTCTCTCTCTCTTTCTCTGCTGAACTTTGAAGATAAAAGAAGATTTGATCAAAGGGTTTCCCCACACATTGTGGGGTTTGTCCCTGGCTCGCGCCACATCTTGTGTCCTCTTGTCTTGGCTTGTCTTCTGCGTTTTATATTTATGTTCTATCTGCAGTTTATCATAATGCTGATGTGATTGCTAAGTGTGAAAATTTAAATAAATTGCTCTAGCATAGAACATACCTAATCTTAACAGCTCCTCACGGACTCAATCATGGAATCCCATCCCTCATAAAGCTCTCCTAGGATGGGTTTGTCTGTATCTGCAACTCAAAGCAAAGAAATGATAGGGTCCATGATTCGAATAATTAGATCTACCCTCTCCCACCAAGCATCATCTAGCACTGTGTCCTTCACTCTTTTAGAGGCTACCTGATATGTCTTTCTCCAAAAAGACCAAAACTCAGAAATAACCATGGACCCAAGAGCGGTCTTGACCTCCCTCAACCTCTTCAACATCATGGATGAATATGCAAACCATGTGTTAGCAATCTTCAACAATGATAGATTGTTGTACTCCTTGTAGATATTGAGGGCATTTGTATGATGTTTCACAAAGTTATGGATATGTCTTGCATCCTCAATAATGCTTCCAATCAAAAGCACATCAGAAGCAATGAATTTCAGTGCTAAGTTCAATGAATGGACAATGCAAGGTGTCCAAAACACTTGTGGATATTTAGCTTCGACAATCATGCCAACAGCCTTGCAAACAGGTGCATTATTTGTAATGATTTGCACACAAGAATCAACACCTACATCTTCAACAACTTTAATAAATAACTCACCCATAAATTGTGCATCGTTGTATTCGCCAAGTGTATCCACTACTTTCATGAAAACTGGACCACTCGAGGAAGACACCATGAAGTTTATGATTGGGTGTCATGCTAGATTTGTCCATCCATCAGAAACAATGCTAACCCTAGATGTTGGCCATGATGCTACAATAGGTTCAAGCATTTTTTGAACCTCTTTTTTTGCCTTCGTCAACAATGTGGTTCTCAGCTTCTCTGACCCAGGAGGCACATACCCTGCTGGAGCCCCTTGAGTTAGAGCTCGACACATCTCAATAAATAGAGGTGAACGTGCAACATTAAATGATATGAAGTTTTGATGGAAGAAGAAGGAAATGGTGAGATCAAGCTCTTCCCGTCTCTCTTTTTGGAAAATCTTGTCCATTGGACCAAGTGCTCTTCTTTTTGATGCTTGTCCCCCATTAGAAGTAGAACTGTCAAATGGAAATTTGGTGGTGGCTTTGCTCAAAAATGGAAGGGGGTTTTCATTCTTGGGTTTTTTTTTTTTATTTTTATTTTGAAGCCACATGTTCCATACCAACATTGGCCTCCTTTTCCAATTCTTTTCTCTTTTGTGAAGAAACAACTCTACAAGCTGCAATCCCACAACTAGGTAAAGCCAACAAATGTGATTTCACACGCTAATATGTGCTTTTGAAAGAAATGTTACAAAAGTTGCATATTCATTGCACATTGCCTCCTCCCTTTCCCTTGGTGTTTGGCCCATCCTCTCTTGTGACATATTTCCACAATGGATATTTGTCATTGTCTTTAGGTCCTCTTCCCTCAACATTACTTGGAGCAGACTTTGATGATATTGGGGGAGGAGGGGCATCTCTACCCATGACATTCTTGCCCTTCCTTTGCCCCCTAACTACTTCCTTTGATTGAGCCATGAATACTGTAAAAGAATTGAACAAAGCATGCACAAATTTGTAAACAAAAAATCATATACAAACTGCTGTAAGAAATGCAAAAAAATGGAGGTGAAATGCACTTACCTGGTGGTTGATTCTCCTTGCTGAATGCTCTACTCCCTTAACTCCTTGCTGCAAACCCTTCTCCACTTGCCAAAAACTCACAAAACACTTGCCAAATGAAAATATGCGTGGCTGTATGGAGCAAACACGCCCTTTTCATACCCGTGCAGGTCGCTTTTTGAGTTTAGCGAGTCCTGTAAAGAGGACACGATTCCCTAAATCATGACACGTAGATGAGAATCGTGACACGAACTCGGATTCGACAAGTTAGGAAAGGACACGAAGTGTCATTGGTTTTGGACACGAATCTGGACAGAATCGCGTCAGACATGCTGGATTCGAGATTCGTGGGGCCTCTAGGGCGAATCCGGTTTCATAGCTAGTAACATGGTGGAAGCTCTAATCACGTAGAAGCTCCAGTCAGTGCCAGTCGATCATAGCCAATAAGAGATGAAGGTACTGATAGTCGCTAGTCGTTGAATGAAGTCGATAGCTAGTTGCCATTGCCGAGAGTTGCCGAGAGTGAGACATGCTTGGTTCAGATATGTTGTCTTTCGACCTCTTGATTTGATTGTACGCTGCGAGACAGATGCAGCAATGAAATGACACACAGGAACGGGTGCACGCTATGACCCCAGACAGGGTGGACGTTTCGCGAACACGAGATATTGTGCTTTGATTGAGACAAACAGTGCTTACATACGTTGCTTCACCCAGAGCTTAGATATGGATTATTGATAGATCCTTGCTAGATTTTCTTATTGGTGCTTTTGTGTCTTGATTGGTCACGCGATCCATCGATGCCTTTCTTTCATCGATCCCCCTAAGAATGAGATAGTCCTTTCTTGCCTTACCTATTCAGTTCAATTCAGAACCGACAGTTGAGTTCCGTTCAACCAGACACATGAATGACTTACCGATATGAAAATGGGGTTCTTACCTCGATTGGATGCCAGGAACGATCATTACTTACAATGCACCTATTTAGGACAATGCGATCGCAGTCACGCTTGTCAGGGAATGCCTGTCAGGGGAGGGAAGTGGCACCCAATAGTGATTGATTGATGGAGCACATATTTTAGGTGGGGCAGGTCCCACTTCAAATTAGGCGTGGTATGTCTATCCTTCCTTCTGGGGTGGATTCCACTTCCTCTGAGGCATGTTCTGTATCTTTTCCTGTTTCCTTTTCTTTTCTGACCTAGAACTTGGCTAGTTTTCCGCTGCTTTCGGTGTTGCTACCTCCTCTTCTATTTATCCCGAAAAGAAGGTGTGGTTCGCTTAGCATAATGCTCTTTTCTCGTCTGTAGAACCATTGCAGTTGAGCCATTCTTAGTCTTGTCGCCTTAATTGCTAACAACCCTCTAAGCTAGGTGACTTCCCTCCCTCACGAAAATAGGAGGATTTTCCCTTTCCTTGATATGCAATCTACCCTGCCTAACAACCCAACCGTACTAGCCATTCCAGCGATTCCTACAAGAGTCGTACCTACCAGCGCAAAAGCTAGAAGCTATGTTGCCACCTGCCTGATTAGATGGATGGGATTCACCTTCACTGTATGGAATCAAATATATTTGAATAAAGCAAAATTCGAGTTATTGAACCTAGATGGATCATACCTATCCGGAACCCAGTAGAAATGAAACCTTGATTTAGAAAATGCGCTTTTGGAAAAGGTTTGGGATTGACCGAACAACTCCAGGCATGGCTTTTCATCTTGCTTTAGGGCATGACTCGTTCATATTCCTTCTTTAATCGGACAAGAGTCAACATAGATTGGGGGCGGTACCAAGGGTGAGGGATGGTCCTAACTTTCTTTCTTTGCATCCATCTAGCTAGCCATCCAATTAAATGTAGTTGAATTCCAGTTGAGTTAGCCAGTGCCTCCTAGTTAGGGGTAGTGTTGGACAACAAAATAATAAGCGGTAAGGGGCACAAGTTCTGGAAGTGTTACCATCTCAAATAAGCTAAACAAATCCTATATGGAAGCTTTCACTCAGCCTGAACATGGGTGAATGGATGGTAGAAGCCAATTTGAAGACTGTTTCTTATGCTATTGGTTCAGCCACTCTATAGTTCACCCATGGTCGTAAGGAGGGATAACCTGATGCTCTTTCTCTCCAATCATTACCGGTTGATCGAGAGCTTGATCGGGGGTGAAGGCCTTGGAAGTGAAGTGTTGTGATTCACTCGACGAAGCATACTTCAAAGAAAAGAAAATCTTATGCACTAAACGAGGTAGAGTGTGAGCCTACATATATGGGCAATGTGTTCCTCTGAAAGGCATATTATCATCATTCGAGAAAGAGAGTGATTGGAGGTGTGACCTTTGTGCCCTGCAAGTTAAGTAACTAGGTAGTGGCAATATATTGGGGTGAGTCCCACATCCCAAGGATCAGTTGGAGGAGTGTGCTCTACACCCCGATCATAGTTCATTCCCCCGATGAATCATAGATTCTTATAAATACTGCTACAACGAGGTACATAGAGGGTTTGGTTCTCTTAATAAAATGCTAGTTCCATACCCTAATACATGACAAATGCCATTAGAAATTTTACAATCCCCTCATCTTGAAATCCTAAAATCTTGAAAAATTTGTGAACTCTATTCGAATTTGAGTGGATCTAAAATTCTACCTTCTCCATATGAAATCCAATGAGGTCGAAACCACTCAAACATCTTGAGCCAATGGTAATGTTAAAAATTTAAGTAAAAGGATGAAATGAAAGATAAAGGAGAATGCCACTTTTTCTTTAAGAATTTAATATTACGATTAATTGCATAGCATTAGTAGAACTTGGAAAAATTGTGAAATTTTAACTAATTGCAATAATTGAAATTTAATCTCCTAACTTATGCAGTGTATTTGTCCTCAGAAAATTACAACAAATAATGATAAATTCATTATTACAATCTTCACAAGTTTATATACAAGAACTGAGAAAATAATGCATAAAATATAGATGACACCAATATTTTTGGACAAATGTCTCTGGAAAAACCCTAATGTGGGGAAAACGAGCACAACATATGATGGCATTATATTATTAATTCATTAGAAAATTGGAAAATTACAACAACTCGCCTGATACTGGCAAAAAGCTCCAACAAATAATAACTCCATTGGCAAAATAGTTTCGAGATACAAAATCTCCTCTGTAAATCGATTTGGCCTCTCCCCTGCAACACACACTCCTCTTGGCTATTTTCAAAGCCTGCCAAAAATTTTCACTACCTCTTTCCAAAGATTTGTATAGCCTCTGGAAATGACTCCCTACAAGTCGTACTACCTTCAACGCTACCCTTGGCCCACTCATTCAGCCTTTCGGTAATAGATCCAACATTGGATCACTGAAATGAGCAACTCTGCGACTCACACTACTAATTTTAGACTCTCTTGCAGATAAATCAACCTTTCTTCCTATCACTAAGACACTGGAAATTATGTGGAAATCCTCTCCAGAAACCTCCTCCCAAATCTTTGTTGAAATAATTGTTGCTCGTGTTTCCCTCTGCTTCAAGTGCACCATTGCTATCTCTGCAACTAGGTGAGTTGAACTACTCAAGTGTATACCTCTAACCCAATCGTTTTTCTCTTGTAATCTCTCATTTAGCAATCAATGGCCATGATCTAATCACCATCGATGGCTAAGATGATCTTAACTCCATCAAATGACTTTTCCGTAAGTCTATAGGGAAAAATCGATTCTCTCCAATTAATATTGATTAATTAATCCATTTCCCTTAGTTAGGCTTAGGAAAATTTAATTAAATGCTTAATTAAATCTAATTAAGGCCTTTTCTCACGAAACCAATTCTGGGTGTTGGGGAAAATGTGTTCTTAAGCCTCATAGACGCCATGGAGACTAGAACACCTATCCAAGCTACACCAACTAACACAAATCCACTTCCCAACAATTGGAATCCCTTCTAACATTGTTAAATCACCTTAGTTGCATTCCAAAACCTTTGACATCTCCAAACCTATGAATAAATTGCATAAAAATGACGCAGTAAATCGATTTTAAGATGTTTTTTTCACTGGACACATGTCCAAATTTTGGAACACTAGTAGGGCTAATGTCCAACACCATTCAAACTAGTGTCCTACGAACATGACATGAGTCAAGCTCTTGTTGTACACGTGTCACCCACATGTCTTGTCTGACACGTGACATACGTGACACGAGGGGGGGGTGTCATGTTACTTAGCCTTCCACCATTACCCTTATTTCATATCCATCCTTTGAGTTTGTTGTCATTGATTATTATTGGCACTGTCATATCCTTATCAGTGAGTCTTGGCCATAAACTTTGTCATAGAGGTTGATGTAGCTAAAAGAAAAGAAAAAGCATAAGATGGCCACAATAAAAAAAAGCTAAAATGCAAATGATGGCTAGAACATTAATTAGCACATCGGGAAAATCCTACAATGACCTCTACCCCCTTATTATCCATCACTTGATTCTCCATCACATAATAAACGAACCCTTGCATGTCCCAACCTCGACGAGCGAGTTGACTCTTCATTAAGAAATAAAATGTTGTATCATTAAAACCAAACTTGAGCACCTAAGCTATGCTCCTTATCAAAGCATTATCAAAAGTAAGTAAAAGGCATGCTAGCGGGGTGGAACTGGTCTTGGATGTCCAAGAACAAGCAATGCTAGCAATAAATCCACAGTCACCACAAATATAGGTGGAAGCGTCTCATTCAAAGGAGAACAACCTTCAAGACCAAGCGGAAGAGGACTTGATGCAACGGCCACATGAAGGTGCTCAAACATTTTAGATCTTTATTTTTTCCTCTTCCCTTGTTTCTCTTTTGTTAAGCTCATGTTAAGTTGAAAGTGGTTCTAGGGGTTTGGAATATTTTGTCTTCCCTTCTCGTTCCTTGAATCCACTTATCTCTTCCCCCCTCCTCTAAACCCAACTTGCCCTTACCTAAGTATTGTTTCCAATTTCACTTCTCCAGCGATTTTAGTGTCACAAAACCTTTCTAACAATGCACTAGAGGAGGAAATCGTGTGCAACCTTCGATCCCGAACAATTTTCCCTGTCCCTGAAGGAATTGTATGGGGGCTTGGTAAAATCTCCCTATCAAATAATCATGGGGCCAATGGGAAAGGGAGGAAATCTAATCTCTTAAAATCCAAAGAAAAGGCTCGAGAGGAACTTGCTGACGGAAACAACAATCTATTCATGGGGCAGTAAGAGCAATCATAGCCCTCAACAATGTTCCCCAACGAAAATTCTTTGTTTCAACTAGAAGATTTTAGCATGTTCCTCAAAAAATACGTTTTTTGTAAATTAATTGAATTATACTAGATCTTGCTTCAAGAAACTTTGGGGGATGGTTGTTTTGTTTCTAAATCGTTGGAATCTATCTTGAGTGGGTGGAATTTATAGGCCTCAATGTCAAAGGTGGTTCCAAGGGTCTTGTTATTGGATGGCACTCCAAACTCTCCAATTCTTAGAGTGTTGATTTTGGTTTAATTATCGATTTATTATTTGAAGAACTTGAAACTTACCTCACTCTCATCAATCTTTATGGCCCATACCAAAACAAGGTGGATTTTTGGGATAGATTCTTTTCAAAAATATTTGGTCAATTCAAATTCACTGTTTATTGGCGAGGATCTCAACTTTCCCTAAGAGTCTCTGAGCTCTGTGGTTAGAGGGCTAAACTGGATCCTCTAGCCGATTTCTTTACTCGTAAGTTGTTATCCTCCAAGTTAGTAGATATCGAACCAGTGAAGCTCAAGGCGACTTGGAGAAACTGTCGAACAAACGATGATTGCATTACAAAAAGAACTCATCGTTTTTTTTTTTTTGAAAGCTTACTTGAGTCAAACAAAGGGTTGGTAGTGGGGGGGAGTCTAATCACTCTCCAATTTTTAAGGAAGTCAAAGGGATAGAGGACAAGCCAACAAGCCCTTCCAAAGTGAACTCCCATTTGTTAAAAGCAGAGGAATTTGGTTCTCTTGTAAATAAGCACTAGAAAAGCTATGACCCCCATGTGGGAACTTCTACAGCAAGCCAGTTTGAAACCAACCTCAAACTCACAAAAAGTCTTTCTAACGAATGGCCCTTCAAAAAAGGACAGGTTGAAGATCTTGAATTTCAAAAAGTAGAGAAGGAGCTACTCTCATTCTCAAATAAAGGGGATGAAGGATTCACCAATTCTTATTCAAGGGAGGCATTGTTTCGGGTTGACGGTACATGAACATCACTCTTAGAAGGAAAGGAGGTAGCTTGGAGACTTAAACGCAAGGAAATTTGGTTGAAGAGTGGCAATGAAAATACAAAATTCTTCCAAGCTTTTGCAATGGTTGCAATTCTTTCAACAATATCTAGTCCCTGGAGGATCGAGATGGGAATGAAATCTCAAGCTTCAAAGAGTTGGCCGATATTGGGAAGAATCATTTTCACGAACTTTTCTAAGCACCCAAAGTGGTCTCTCTTGCAGAGATAATTCGAGTAGAACAAGCCTTCCCAAGTTTTGTTGAGGAGGAGGATAACAATTACTTGTGAAGGAGGTATTAGACGCACAATTCAAATAGGTTCTTCACTCCTTTCAAGGGATAAAACCCCGAGCCCTAATGGATAATTAGTTAATTTTTTTTGGAACTCTTCTAGGCTTTAATTCCTATCTCTCTATACAATTGCATCTGTAAAATTCATTGCAAAAGTTATAACCATGATACTAAAGCCCATTTTATCCAAATCCAACTCTAAGACGTAATTTGCCTTCCTATAAGGTCCTTAAAATCATGAAGCAATTGGTGTGGTACAGGAAGGCATACACAAAATTAAAATGCATAAGATGAAAGAGGTTATCCTCAAGATAAACCTCTCAAACTCCTACGACAGAGCCAACTTGTTATATATCAAGCTCCTTTTAACTCACACAGGCTTTTATCCAAACTCTGTGTTAAGATAATGAGTTGTCTTCAATCTGTGTCTTTCATAGTTCTTATAAATGACTCTGCATCTCCCTTTTTCCACACTCATATGGGCCTTAGGCAAGGATGTTCGCTTTCTCCTCTCCTCTCCATGTTGGTGTCAAAAGGCTTAAGCATACTAATAGAAGAAACAAATAGGAGAGGTGAGATCAATGGTATAATCATCACTCCAGCTTTAGCTGTTACTTATCTGCTTTTTGTAGATGAGATCTTATTTTTTGTAATGGATCATTTTGAGATGTAAATGAGATTCTTGAAATTCTACCTATATTTGGGAAAGCCACTAGAATGATTATAAATGAAAAGAAATCCACCATCCCTTTTCACAACCTAAATGATAGGGAAAACTAGTACTTAAGGTAGAACTTCTCATTCGATCATAAATTTCTAATTGAAGGTCTAAAATATTTAGGCTTCCATTTCAAACCAAATAACTACAACAAAGAGGATTGGAATTGGCTTTTAGCTAAACTATGTTGTTGTTTTAGGTGGTTATCCAGAGAAAGAAGGTTAGTCTTGCTAAAATATGTTTTAGAGGCAACTCTAGTTTACTGGATGTCTCTAGCTTGGATACACAAATGTATCTTGGAAAAAACAAGAAGACTCTATTTTAGGTTCCTATGGGTTGGCCATAAAGAAAAATATGTTCTTCCTTCGGTGAAGTGAAATTGGATGGCAACACCAAAATCTCTCAAAAGGTGGGGGCTAAAATATATTTTTCTTTTCTCAAAATCCTTGGTTGCAAAATATGGTTGGCGGGTTCTATCATTTGATAACCTTTGGAATATAGTTCTCATGCATAAGTATGCCACTCCAATTACAGTCGAAGACTAGATTAGAAGAGTAGAAAAGACTCGGACAAACATCTCTGTTTGAACCAGGGTTGCAGGGAGCCCCCCCCCCCCCCCCCCCCCCTCACAACCTGCTACCAATTCGAGGTAGCGATTTCAGGGGCACGCTCTCGGCAAAAAAAAAAAAGGCTCCCTGGTTTTTCGGGAGCATTTAGTCTTTTTCGCAAATATTTTTTTGCAATAATATTATGCGATTCATGGTAATGTTAAATTCTTAAAGTAAAAGTGACATTTTTCTTATTCTTCATTTTCATCATTTTACTTATATTTCTAACATTACCATGAAATGACTCAAGATGTTTGAGAGTGGTTCCGACCTCATTGGATTTCGTATGGAAAAAGACAAATTTTATATTTCATTCAAAATCCAGCAGACTTATCAATTTTTCAGGATTTCGGGATTGGGGGGATTGCATTGTTTCCATTGGATTTTGTCATGTATTAGGGTATGGAACTCGTATTTAATGAAAAGCACCAATCCCACTGTGTACCTTGATGTTAGTGACATTGGTTGTCGAACTCCTCTATCGTGACCCTCTTAAAAATGTGCCCATCACTCAAACAAAATCTTGACTTGACATGCTAGTATGCTTTTTTTAATCTTATGTTAATGCTTAAAGGGTGATATTAATGACAAAGGTCCCTATACAAATCCGAAGGTAATGACAAAGATACTTCTTGATATTAATGCTTAGAGGGTGATATTAATGACAAAGATCCTTATTTTCCAACAAGACTAAAAAATTAGACATTTTTAGTGGCGGCAAGAGGCCCAGCATTAGCAATAGAAAATAGATTTACTTGTCTTTTCTAGTTTCTAGTAGTTTTTATAACTATCCAATTTTTCATATTTATTATGATATTTTTTGTAAACAATATATTACAATTTAATATTGAAGTTTGAAGTTGGCAATTATAACTCATTAGTAATGAATTATGAATATGATGCTTTGTGAAAGTTGAAAGTTGTTTCATTTCATTTCATTTTATAACATTTCAATTTTCATTTCATGTTAGATATTATTTGTTGTAATAGTTACACTTAGCTTACAAGTACAATTTTGGGTGATCAATAATGATAAATGTTATATATTGAATTCTGAAAGTTTGAAACTTTAATATTGATGAATCATGAGACTCAATATGTTGTATGTTACTATGTTACTAATTTGTGGACGTGGTTGATAAAGATTATAACTTCTAGATGATTGTCGTTATATGGTTCAATCCATGTTTTTAATATCTAATTCATCATTCTACATGCTTTTGTTGACATATATGCATCAAAATATAAAAATATATATATTATATAAAAAACGCTCCCGGAATCACTCCCAAACTAGGAGCTGCTGAAAATGTCGCTCCCGCTCCCAAGTAAACTTGCTTCTAGATAGGTATTAGGGAGAGACACATCCTCCCACAACCTCTTATTTAATTCTTAAGAGACTCGTATATTTTAAAGCTACCACATCTGGAAAATCCTGCAAATTCATCGTTTTGGAGTGAAGGATGGAAGTTTGTAGTGCAATTGTGAATTAAAGAATCCTCATAGGAGGACTGGTTAAGATATTTTGAGGCGCTCCAAGATAGCCATAGTAGACTAACAAATAGGGAAGAAGAATTGGTTGGATATTCTACCCTTTTGGATCATATTCTCTAATGTTAGATTATATTTGGCTAAACATAGACAGAGCTATGGAAGAATCAAAATGGTGGTGGAAATAAGTGTGGCGAGCTAAATGCCCAGCTAAATCTCACATTTTTATGTGGTGTGTGCTAGAAAATAGTGTTCCAACTTTTTGTATTATGCAACGAAGATTTAAAATAGGTTGAGGGTGGTGTTACTTGTGTAAAATGCATGAAGAATCAATTACGCGTCTTCTTCTAAGGTGCACATTTACTATTCAGAGTTGGAACAATTATCACTCGACCCTCAAACGGGCATGCATCTAGAATGGAATCTTCATAGAGGAGGCATGGAGATCTTGGTGCCCTTCTCCAACAACTAGAATTTTTCGAGCCTTGTCATTAATCAAGTGTTGGGGGCTCTTCTTGGCTAAAAACAAAGCACTCTTTTAGGACTTATCATATTTTCCTCTATGTGTTGTTGGGGAAGGCATTGCAACCCTATCTCATTATCCACAAACCAAAAAACTCTCCGATTGTTAGTGTGTCAAAACAGAGGAGCCCAATAAATCAACCCCTTGGGTATAGTTTGACAGTGCATCACAAGAAGAAAATATGAAAAGTGGAGGTGGAGTTACCTTATATCTCTCTAGGAAACATTTCTATAAAATTAAAATGGGTTTTGGCAAGAGATCTAATAATGGAGCAAAACTTTTGTTATGCAAATATTTGTTGCGATTTGCAAAAGAGAAAGGATGCAATAGAATTCAAGTTTTTGGTGACTGTCTTCTAGTGATTAATTGGATCAATGGCGCACAACCATGTATAAATATTTTTCTTGCCCTAATTTTAGATGAGGTTTTGAGGATAAAATCAACATTTGACAATGTTTTATGTGCACATGTTTTCAGGGAAAGGAACACTAAAGCGGATTGCTTATTGAGTTAGCTCTTGAGTTGTATCTATGGCATATCTTTTAGCAACAAAACACAAATCTTTTGAATATTATCATAGATCCTTTATAAAGGGAAGTAGACTTGTCAAATCTATGAGCTCTTAATTATTTCTTCTCTCCTTTTCTTTTTTGTTACAATTTCCATCTCTTGATAGTGATAAAATACATTTTTTGAACAATTTTTAAAGGTGACGTTCCACTTTACATCTCTTCTATATCATACAAACTATGAACATGTAATGATAGGGAAGTGATAAACACTTCTTCACAAGGCTTAGTCAATTTGATAGATCCACAAAGATCTCATTTAGAATACATAGTGATGTGTATATTCAAAATGTAATTTTGTATCATTCCAAAAAATTAAACAAAATTACACTTTTTTTAGGAGGAAGGAAAAATTGATCCATGTCTAAATGCAATTTGTTTATGGAAAATCTTGGTTAGTTTTTGCATGTTAAATATTTCTTCCTTGAAATACATAGGATAACTTCTAGTGTGCATTTTCTATTTAATTTCGCCCCTCATGGAAAATATAGTTAGGGTTTTATTAAGTGGAAAAAATAGTTTCCCCCCTGACTCCAATAATTTGACACTTATCTCTTAAAGTTGCTCTAAAATTCCATTATCCAATTAGGATTAGGGACTAACAAAATTTTGTGCTCACCAAAATGTTGAAAACTATATATTTATTTTTCTTTTTATTTTTCTAGACTTTTAAGGCAAATCGTTAGGATTTTATCTTAGGGCCGAATTGTTATAGGGCATTGCGGATGAGTGTTTGTAGAAGGAAAAACTAAGATTTATCTTCGTAATCCTTTTTAATGCAAAGGTTATCAATGGTAAATCTTCCCTTGCGAAGGTTGTCATCATCCTTCTCTAGGTAATTGTGTGCCTTGCAAACCCTAATCCTAACTTAGATTCAACATAAGGTTGGTTTGCTCTAGGTTGGTTTGCTCTAATTTTTTGTTGACTTAACATCCTAGCAAACCCTTTCTTTTACTCTTATGTCTAGTTCCTACCTTGTTGTTGTGTAACAAAAAATATTAGGTGCATGATATGCTTTTTCCTTATTAAGAAGAATTAAGCCTTTGCCTCATATATTTACATCACTTTGAATTCTAAAACTTGGAATATCTTTAAAAGTTAGTACTATGAAGCTTCCCTTGTGGGGAAATTCCACTAAAAAGGAGGAAGATTGTTGAGGTGATAGTGACAATTTTTCGTTGCTGCTACAAGGCCTTGTGAGTCGTCTCACAAGATCTGTTAGATTTTGCAACAACAATGACAACTTAACTATAAACCATTTTTTTAAATACGCCATCATTGCTTATATTTCATCTAGTTTGGTTTCAATTTCACATCCCACTAAACAAAGTCAGCGTTTCCAACACATACTAACATAGGCGGATACGAGATAATTATATTATAAGCAAAAACATTTCAAACTAACATGTAAATGACATTTATTTAGATATGAATTTTCATTCCATGTTACATTTTGGTCATTTAAAATATCGAAGCAAGAGACACAATTAGAATAAATTAGGTAACCAAGATATGATCTACATTGAAAACCAAACAAGAACGAACTTACAGAGAATCGAGTGAATCCCGAATTATGGGTTTTGGCACTTGGGTGGACTGCAAAGGCACATACATCTATATTGGGTTTCAAGAAGTTTATGCAGTCATTCTCATTTTCTTTCTTTGATCTAAATTTGAGATGGTATATGGAGATCTCCTTGTCATATTCTTGCCCAAGAATTTGAAATTGAGAAATAAGTGAGTCCCTTTCAATTCTGAGTTCTTCAACATCCCACCATGCTTCACAATCCAATGCTTCCAACACTGACACAACGAAAAGAATCATAACTTTTAAATTGTGTGAAAAATTGAATGTACAAGAGTAATAAAACAAATTTTTAGATATTGTTTTGATAATTCAATGATAACCTTGATACGATGACTCAATTAATTTTTCCCATGAACTGTTACATTATGATTTTCATAGGGATTATGATGTATGATACAACAAAACAGTGACGCTACCTGCCGCCTCCCACATATGACACATCTCAAGTCAAAGGGGACACTCGTGAGTGTAATGACCATATACACAATAACAAGCACAAGTTTTATTGGTTTTGAGATTATTCCTCTACTTGAGCAACAACAAAGAAATGCTTTGCCACGCTAAAGGGAGGGGGCCCACTTTTTTCTCTTAAGTCGTATTTCTCTGGCATGGCAGACGAAATTATCTCTAGCTTATTGGCCGTCAGTAGTTGCCATGTCCATCGTCCATTTACGTATATAGTCCGACCCCGTTGACTTATATAGGGAGAGGATTTTGGCAAGATGAGTTGCGTATATTTTACTGTAGTAGTTGCGCATGTGTATTGTTATCTCTATCTATATTAATAATGTTATTTCATGCATGAGTAAGTAATAGTATGAGTTGAAAGCATGGGGGAGGAGTGAAGTAAGAGTGGTATGCTAGAGACGCAGTATAAGTATGTGTTAGCGCTTTCATGTGATACATGCATGAAGCAGCGATATAAGGCAACAAGTCAAGGGTTTTAGCATAGAGAAAGATGTATTAAGGTTTTAAGTTCTCAATAGATAGTAGGAGGGAGCGATGCCCTTATTATCTAAATATGGCTCAACTAAAAGGAGAGGATGCGCTCGACAGGGCTCGACCATTGAGAGATAAGCGACTCTTTGCTCCCTACTTAAATAGACAATAAAATCACCTTCCAATAAGAGCTATACGAATAGGAAGGGCGGGGGAACAACGATCGATAAGGTTACACACTTAGATAGGTGTTGACGGTAGTGGGCACGTTGGAATCTAGGTTCATCTTTTGTGGCTCCGTTATTGTTTGTTCTAGACTTTGTAGTGACAACTCTTCCAAGGAAACAGATAGGGTGGCATCAACAACTTAACCACCACCAGTAGCAACTTTTAGACATTGATTATCTCCCATTATATCCAATGAGATAAGATCCTCCTTTGATATCTCTAGAGGTAGTTCCTCTATGGATACAAAGAATGTAGAATTAGTTGGAAGCCAATTTTGGTGAAAGTGAAGTTGCAACTAATTCTACATTCTTTGTATTTGTAGAAGAACTACCTCTAGAAATATCGGAGGAGGATCTTATCTCATTGGATATAATGGGAGCTAATAAGAGTCTGAAAGCTACTGGTGGTGGTGGTTAAGTTGTTGATGCCACCCTCTCTGTTCCCTTGGAGGAGCTGTCGGTACAAAGTCTAGAACAAACAATGATGGAGCCACAAAAGATGGACTTAAATTCCAACATGCCCACTATCGTCAACACATGTTTAAGTGTGTAACCTTATCGATCGTTGCTCATCCGACCTTCCTATTATTGTAACTTTTATTGGAAGGTGATTTTATTGTCCATCTAAGTAGGGAGCAAAGAACCGATTCCTCTCTCCCGGTGGTCGAGCCCTGCTGGGGGCATCCTCTCCTTTTAGTCTAGCCATCTTTAAATAATAAGGGCATCGCTCCCTCATGCTATCTATTGAGGGCTTAAAAACCTTAATACATCATGCTCTATGCTAAAACCCCTAACTTGTTGCCTTATATCGCTGCTTCATGCATCTAGCGCATGAAAGCACCAACGCATACTTATACTGCGTCTTTAGCATACCGCTCTTATTTTGCTCCTCCCCCATGCTTTCAACTCATACTGCTATTTACTCATGCATGAAAGAACACTATTAGTATGGATAGAGATACCAATACGCATATACACAACAACTACAATAGAATATACGCAACTCATCATTTCCAAAATCCTCTCCCTCCCTATATAAGTCAACGGGGCTGGACTGTATACGTAAATGGACGATGAACATGGAAACTACTGGAAGCCAATAAGCTAGAGAGAAGTCTGTCTGCCATGCTAGAGAAATACAGCTTAAGAGAAAGAGGTGGGCCCCCTTCCTTTAGCATGGCAAAGCATTTCCCTGTTGTTGCTCAAGTAGGGGAATAATCTCAAAACCAATAAAATTTGTGCTTGTTGCTGTGTATATGGTCATTACACTCACGAGTGTCTCCTTTGACCTGAGATGTGTCATATGTGGGAGGCGACTTAAGCTGCCAAGCACCCTACCCAGCCACCACCTCCGTCGAAACAACCCTTGTCTTTGCAACTGACTATGTTGAGGAACCCTTTACCAACATAAGGACACGTGGCCACACTGGAAACCCATCCTTCCACACCACCTTCCATTCCTTCACAGTTTGGAAATGGAACTTACAACATCCTCTATAGTGGTTCAGGGGACATTAAATTAACTACGT
This sequence comes from Pinus taeda, assembly GCA_000404065.3. Classification (NCBI taxonomy): domain Eukaryota; kingdom Viridiplantae; phylum Streptophyta; class Pinopsida; order Pinales; family Pinaceae; genus Pinus; species Pinus taeda. The sequence continues at coordinate 4,923 of APFE031288000.1, read as the reverse complement.
GATCGCGTCAATATGGTACACCACTTGACACTCAACCAATTGAACTCGTAGAACCTATTTCATGCAATAGTGGATCTTTACACATCCCTCGACCTAGTATTGAGCGAGTACCAAAATGAAAAAAAATAGAACTCGTCTCAATTTCCTAATGCTTATGCACAAGCCACCTAGAATGACAATATCTGTAACTGCCATTAACGGGCAAAAACAATTGCATAGGTTATTTATTACAAATTACATGTGTTATTGAATGCACGTTGCAGTTGTAGCGTCCATTATCAAATGAGTTTTATGCTTTTCGTTTAACACGTATTATAATTGTCATTTAATGTCTAATAAAACAATTGTTATTTTTTATACATATCACGGGTGATCATTTTAGATCCTTAATGAGTTGCATGGGTACGTTGATCTCGTTGTTTTGTTGTTTCAGTTCAAGATATCTTCACATGCATTGAGTCGTAGTCTCTAATCTGTAGATTGCGCTCATAATTAGATATGTTTTTCAAGTTGAATTGTTGATGTTGGAGTGTTTTGACTGATGAAAATTTGACACATTTCTATTTGATTGTAGGGCAAACGACGTTTATCCTTATGTATGTATGAAAGCATGCTTGATTCTCTTGAAGTTTAGAATTGTTAGATTTTTTTGCAGATATGAAGATTGATTAACATTTTAATACATTTTTCGTTTTCCTGCAGTAGTGGATTTGATTTGGAAAAACTAAAATACAAAAAAAAATGAAAACAAAGATGAAAAATAAACAACAATTTATAAAACATCCACATTTGAAGACATCAATGAAAAATTTTGTAGGTACATTTATTATTTTGATAATATGATTAAGATTTTAGGTAGTGTCATTGTTTTGTTGTGTTATACATCATAATCCCTATGAAAATCAGATTGTAACAGATCATGAGAAAAAATAAGTGAGTCATTGTATCAAGATTATCATTGAATTATCAAAAAGAATATCTAAGAATTTGTCTTATTACTCTTGTACATTCAATTTTTCACACAATTTAAAAATTATGATTATTTTCGTTGTGTCAGTGTTGGAGTCATTTGATTGTAGAGCATGGTGGGATGTTGAGGAACTCAGAATTGAAGGAGACTCACTTACTTCTCATTTTCAAAATCTTGGGGAAGAATATGAGAAGGAGATTTTCATAGACCATCTCAGACTTAGATCAAGGAAAACAAATGAGAATAACTACATAAACTTCTTGAAACCCAATATAGAAGTATGTGCCTTTACAGTCCACCCAAGTGCCAAAACCCATACTTCGGGATTCACTCGATTCTCTGTAAGTTCGTTCTTGTTTGGTTGCCAATGTAGATCATATCTTGGTTACCAAATTTATTCTAATTGTGTCTTTTGCTTCGATATTTTAGATGACCAAAATGTAATATGGAATGAACATTCATACTTAAATAAATGTGTTTTCTATGTTAGTTTAAAATATTTTGGTTTATAATATAATTATCTCGTATCCACATATATTAGTGTGTTGGAAATGCTGACTTTGTTTCGTGGGATGTGAAATTGAAACCAAAGTAAATAAAATATAAGCAAGGGTGGCATATTTAAAAAAATGGCTTATAGTTAGGTTCCCATTATTGTTGCAAAATTTAGCAGACTTTGTGAGGCGACTCACAAAGCTTCGTAGCAACAATGAGAGATTGTTACTGTCACCTCAACAATATTTTTTTTTTTCCTTTTTAGTGAAATTTCACCACAAGGAAGGTTTCCTAGTACTGACTTATAAAGATATTCTAAGTTTTAGAATTCAAGGTGATGTAGATATATGAGACAAATGCTTAATTCTTCTTGATAAGGAAAAAACATATCATGCACCTAAGATTATTTGTTACACAACAACAATGTAGTAACTAGACATAAGAGTGAAAGAAAGAGTTTGTTAGGATGTTAAGTCAACAAAAAATTAGAGCAAACCAACCTCATGTTGAATCTAGGTTAGGATTATGGTTTACAAAGCACACAATTACATAAAGAATGATGAAAACTTTCGCAGGGGAAGATTTACCATTGATAAGTCTAGACTTTGCATTAAAAATGATTATGAGGATAAATCTTAGGTATTCCTTCTATAAACACTCATCCACAATGCCCTAAATCAATTCGGTCCTAGGAGAAAACCCTAGCGGTTTGCCTTAAAGGTATAGGAAAATAAAAAGGAAGAGAAATATATGTTTTTCAACATTTTGGTGAGCATAAAATTTTGTTAGTGCCTAATCCTAATTGGGTAATGGAGTTTTAGGGAAACATTAAAAGATAAGTGACAAATGATTGGAGTCAAGGGGGAAACTATTTTTTCCACTTAATAAAACCCTAACTATATTTTCCATGAGGGGAGAAATTAAATAGGAAATGCACACTAGGAGTTATCCTATGTATTTCAAAGAATAAATATTTAACATCCAAAAACTAATCAAGATTTTCCATTAAAAATTTGCATTTAGACATGGATCAATTTTTTCTTCCTCCTAAAAAAAAGTGTAATTTTGTTTGATTTTTTGGATGATACAAAATTACATTTTGCATATACACATCACTATGTATTCTAAATGAGATCTTTGTGGGCATGTTAAAATGTGAGATTTAGTTGGGCATTAAACTTGCCACACTTATTTCCACCACCATTTTGGTTCTTCCATAGCTTTGTTTATGTTTAGTCAAATATAATTTAGCATTAGAGAGTATGATCCAAAAGGGGAGAATATCCAAACCAATTCTTCTTCCCTATCTGTTAGTCTAATATGGCTATCTTGGAGCGCCTCCAAATATCTTGACCAGTCTTCCTATTAGGATTCCTTAATTCGAAGTTGTACTGCTGACTTCCATCCTTCCATCGGTACTGCTGACTTCCATCCTTCCCTCCAAATCGATGAATTTGCAGGATTTTTCAGATTTGATTGCTTTAAAATATTTGATTCTCTTAAGAATTAAATAAGAGTTTGTGGGAAGATGTGTCTCTCCCTACTACTACCTAGCTAGGGGACAACCCCTCTACTTACTGTGCTTTTGTTGCCAACAAACCAAATAACATCCAAGCCTATGAGGTCGAAAGAGTTCAAAACAAGGTTATTTGGGAGTGAACGCGACATTTTCAGGAGCTCCTATTTTGGTAGCGATTTCGGGAGCGTTTTAT
>APFE031287996.1:0-15851 GCA_000404065.3 Pinus taeda | reverse complement strand
CATTCTCAAATCCATGCAAAAGGACAAAAGCCCAGGCCCGGATGGCTGGACTGTCGAATTCTTCCATCACTTTTTTGAGTACATTGGTGATGAGCTTGTGGCAGTAGTAGAAGAGTCTAGGCGCAGGGGATCTATTTTCCAACCCTTCAACTCCACCTTTCTCGCTCTTATCCCTAAATCTGACCTCCCAGGCTCTTTTGCAGATTTTAGACCTATATCCTTATGCACCTGTGTTTACAAAATCATAGCGAAGGTCATTGCTTCCAGATTAAAATCCTTCCTCTCTTGAAACATATCCCCTGAGCAATTTGGCTTCCTCGACGGCAGACAAATCCATGAAGCGGTTGGAGTTGCTCAAGAAACACTACATAGTCTCAAAATCAAGAAAAGGAAAGGAGTTGTTGTGAAAATTGATTTGTCAAAAGCTTTTGACAGAATCAGCTGGCTGTTCCTCAGGCTACTGCTAACTCACCTGGGATTCAGGTATGACTTTGTGAAATGGATTATGAGTTGCGTTTCTTCCTCCTCCATAGCGGTCTTGATTAATGGAGCGGCTTCCAGCTTCTTCAACCCTGAACGTGGATTGCGTCAAGGCTGTCCGCTCTCTCCTCTTTTGTTTTTATTAGCTGTAGAGGGCATCAACCTTATGATCCATGATGCTAAAAGACAAGGAACCCTCAAAGGCATTGAAGCAGCTGAAAATCTCTGGGTTACCCACCTTTTATTCATGGACGACATAATTCTGTTTAGTAATGGCAGTCTGGAGGATTGCATTACGATCAAAAGGATCATGGACCTTTTCCTGAAGGCGACTGGACTCTGTATAAATGAGAGGAAATCCTCCCTAACGAGTTCAGGTTTGTCCGACGATATGGTGCACAACGTGAAGATGGTATTAAATTTCGAGGTCAAAAAGCTGGAGGATACTTTTAAATACTTGGGTTTTCTCCTCAAACCGGACAACTATAGAATCAAAGATTGGACCTGGATTCTTGCCAAAATCGAATCCAAGCTGAAACACTGGAGTTTCAGATGGCTTTCCAGGGCGAGAAGGCTTGTGTTAATAAAATCTGTGCTTATGGCTGTGCCTGTCTTCTGGGCTAGCTTGACTTGGGTTCCTAAAGGAGTCCTTTCCCAAATCGATAAAGTTTGCAGCAGATTCCTGTGGGCAGGTTCCAAGTCAGAAAAGGTTACTCCCTGGATCGCCTGGGATAAAGTGGCACGCCCCAAAGAGTGGGGAGGCTGGGGGATCAAAAACCTTCAATGCTTCTCACAATCGCTAGCAGCGAAGCTTGCTTGGAGGTTAATCTCTTTTGACAATTTGTGGACTACTGTCACTAAGAGAAAATACATTGACCCTCTTTCAATGACAGATTGGATCAGACTGCCATCAAAGACCTGCAAACACTCATCGGTGGTCTGGAAAGCTGTGGCTTCCTCTGTCAACATCATTGAAAAGGGTTTGGCTTGGAGCGTGGGAGATGGCACTCAAATAAGGCTGGGCAGAGATCCTTGGATCGGCTGTTCAGAGCGTTTCTCCCTTTCTCAGGGGTTGGCAGCGGTGTTAAAAGAGAAAGGTCTCCTCACTTTAAACCAGGTGGCTGACCCCCGGACTACTTCCATATGGAACCAAGGGTGGATGCAAGGAATTGATCTTCAACTGGATTAGGAATGGCTGGAGGAATGGGATTCGTACAGGAATGACCTCCTTAATTCTTCTGTTAGACTCTCCGACATCCCAGATGTCCTTCGATGGATTTTTGCTCAGAATGGAATCTACTCTCCAAAGATGGGGTACAAATGGATGACGTCCCAGAAAGGGTGGGAAAATCTGTCTTGGTGGGCCAAACCACTATGGAAGTTAAAAGGTCCAGCGAAAACCAGACTTTTTTTTCTGGTGTGCTCTCCTCCAAAAAGTCCCTACTTGGGAGTTTCTTGAAAGACGGGGTAGGATAGGCCTGGGCTGGTGTCCCCTATGCAAGAGCAGTGCCGAATCCGTTCAACACCTGTTCCTCTTCCGCGCCTTCAACACTATTCTTTGGGCTGAAACGTTAAGGTTAATCAAAATCCCTTATAGGTGGGAAGGGCAAGGGATTTCAGAAGCGTGGGAAAAGTGGTGGAATGAAGCTGCAAATGACAGAGAGAGATCCATCCCGCTCCTCATCACCTGGGGGACGTGGCTGGCTAGGAATCAAGTCATCTTCAAGGACTCTGTCTTCCCGATCGCAAGATTGGCAGCCGAAGGTGCTGCAATTTTCGATAGTATCCCTGCTCCGTCTACTTCTCCTTCTCCCAGACTGGTTCGACAAGAAATAATAAGACCTTCCATTCCGTGGGCTTACTTCGATGGAGCCTCAGATATAAACGGCCGCTATGGGGCTGGTTTCATAATTCATTTTTCAAAGGAAAAGTCTGTCAAGGCTTCAGTTGGCCTAGGACAAGGCTCCAATAATTTCGCTGAAATGAAAGCCCTCCACCTTCTCCTCGGCTGGCTTGTCCTGCGGAACGTTCCTGAGGTTCAGATCTTCAAAGACTCTATGAACACTGTGTGTTGGTTCAATGGGATGCAGCATTGCAACAATTTCGCCCTGCTTCCCTTGCTCAGAGAAGTTTCTCGCCTAAAAAATCACTTCACGGAGCTCTCTCTCAGTCACATTTACAAGGAAAGAAATTCTGATGCTGACCGTCTCTCCAAAGAAGGTGTTAATCAAGTGATGGGGTTTTGGATTGTTCTAGAAGTTGAAAATGGGGTTTCTCGTCCTCTTGAGTAGCCCATTTTCGCTTAGTTCTTTTTCTCTGTTTTTCTCCTTCCTGTGTTCTGTACATTCATGTCTCGTTTCTCCAGTTTTTTCTTTGCTGTTTTTTTTGCTCTTTAATAGGCCTCGCGGGCTGCTTTCCTTGTAAAAGGATGCTCGCTTCTCTTTCCCCTATTCTCCAGAATCCTGGTCGTTTTCACGCAGGATTTCTGCCTAGACGCTGGGTGCTCTTTCCCTGTGCGAAATCGGTGCTTTGTTTTCTGCATGGGACTCACTCTTCGGGCCTCAGCGAGGCGTGTTTTTTATCAGGCTTTACACCTCTTTCCTATGGCTCTTTCGGCGCATGACTTCTCCTTTCAAACTGTATTTCTCTTGGTTTCTCTGCGTTGGTTCATCGCCTCCCGGGTGCGCTTGACGGTGCTGATCTTTCTATTTTTCAGCAGTGACTCTGTTCTTTCCCCTGCCTCATGGCAAAGAATGAGTCCTTTAGCAATGCAATGCATTCGCTGTGTAACTACCTATTATTCCTCAAATTAATAGATGGTTCGCTTTTTTTCGGTGGAAAAAAAAGATACTGGATAATTTATAACGATTAGATAATTATTATTAATAACTTTAAAGATAATGTAAATATTTGATTAATATTAGTTACAATATGGGTTGGATTATTATAAATTGGTTTTAAATATCAAAAGAGTTGGTGATGAGATTCTCTTTCATAGTGTTTGTATTTTTTTTTATACTACAAATTTATAAGTAACACCTTCAGAAATTTAAACACTAACAAAATTATTAAAAAAACATACAATTTATAAAAAACATGTTAGCCACGGATAAAATTATTAAAAAAATACAATTTATAAAAAACACGTTAGACAGTTTCTTTGAAAAAAAAATAAAAGAGGTATTAGGACAGGCTTACCATTTGTTCATTTTGGAGAATAAACCATTTAAGACTATGAGGGATAAAAAAATGCAATTTAGAAAAGAAGCGTTCACTTAATTCGAGAATAAAATTCATAGCGCTGTTGTGTCGTCAAATCTTATGTATGTCCATGTATATATCCGCATGCAGCTTTGTATTAAAAGTGATGAGCGTATCCGACATCTTGAGGGCTGTCCGGTCAATGGGGGGGCTCGTGCCATGGCCATAGCGTAGTTTCATGGCTGCTGCAGCTAACTTGTGCGTGTGAACCAACCCATCCTTCCACCAAATCCGCAAGGAGTACTACAAGCCAAGTCCTGATTCCCACCATCGGCACTTGGTGAAGCGTGACTTGCGGTACAAAGCTTTGTGTATACTTATATATATAAATAAGTGCACTAGAGATACCAGAGGCAGGTATACATGCAAGAGAAGCGCATTACATTTGAAAAAACAGATTTCATAAGAATGGAGGGTTGTGGAGAAGATGGGCAAGTAAAGCTCTTAGGTGTGGCTTACAGTCCCTTCGTGGCGCGGGTTCGCATTGCACTCGCTCTTAAAGGGATCCATTATGAGTTCATTGAAGAGGACATTCAAAATAAAAGCGAGCTGCTACTGCAATCAAACCCTGTTCACAAGAAGATTCCGGTGCTCATCCACAACGGAAAGCCTGTTTGTGAATCGATGATTATTGTGCAATACATTGAGGAGAAATGGGAAAAAAAGGCACCCAATGTTATGCCCAAAGATCCATATGACCGATCCATTGCCCGCTTCTGGGCTGCCTTCATAGACGATAAGGTAATTCACCCATTTGTTCGTTATCTCCTATTTGGGATTTTGTGAGTTGCAATTAGTTTTTCGCATTTCTGCCTCTAACATTAATTATTGGCGGCTGCAGTTCATTCCAAGTATTCGGGGAGTTTTCAAGGGCGAGGGTGAAGAGAAACAGAAAGCGGTGGAGGAATCGGTGGCAAACCTCCTTCTGTTGGAGGAAGTGTTGTCCGGGAAAGAGTATTTTGGAGGAGACGAGATAGGGTTGGTTGACATTGCATTGGGCGGGCTATTGGTAACGGTCCAAACCATCGAGAGGGTTACCGATAGTGTTTTAATAGACACACAAAAGTTGCCGCTATTAAGTACATGGGCCCACAAATTTTGTAAAGCGGAGGGAGTGAAAGAAGTTTTGCCCGATTCGGCCAAGTTATTTGAAATTGTCTCGGAGATGAAATCGAAATTGACATCGCCACCCGCTGGCAATTGGAAAGGAGGCGGATAAAATAATATTTAGATAATAGTTGTTGTGTTAAATTTGTTAGAAATTGTAATTATTCAGGCATTTGGGAGTTCGCTAAAATTAGAGAGATAACTCAGTGTTGAGTTAAAGATAAATACTTAAGTGCAGTGAGTTAAGTGTGTGTAGGTTAAGTTATTTTGGGCGAATAGTTAGTCCAAAAATGTTTAAATACTTTTATCGGGTTAATTTTATCAATCATGTTTTCTATGATCAATAAAAAAGCAATTAGTATTTTATGTGTGAATTTGTGTTTTGTTTTCTCTCCCTTCACAACTAAGTGGTAGGAAAGCTTTTGGTTAAAGTAGAGGAGCTTTTGGTTAAAGTGGATTGGTATTTAAAAAAAAAGTTTACATCTTTGGAGCTTTATTTGTTTTATTAAAAATGATTCTTGAAATTTAAAGTACATATTTGGGAGTTTTATTTGTTTTATTAAAAACAAATTAAAAATGATTCTTGAAATTTAAAGTACATATTTGGGAGCTTTATTTGTTTTATTAAAATCAAATTAAAAATGATTCTTGAAATTTAAAGCCGAAGACCCTCCGTGGGCAAGTTTAAAAGGTTTTTTTATAAGGATGGATAAGAATCCTGGTGGAGAGCGCATGGTATTAAAAGAGTTTTCTTTTAAAAAGATTTTTTAAGAAACAAGATGTATGGTATTAGAAAAAATGAAAAAAGAGCTGGGATTTGTAATCTATTTATTTGCAATTTATTTTGTAGTATGACAATGTTTTGGGTAAAGATTGTGCTTTATTGGGACGCATATTGAAAATCATTTTGATCTTTTTTGGTGATATGGAAGACAACCTCATGCAATCAAGAAGAATCTATAAAATAGAGGAAAGACTACAGTCATGGGTCGCAAAGCGCAACTGAAGCATATTAAGAAAAGAAATAAAAAAGATGAGGCAAACATCATTTCCATGGTTAGAGAGGTTCACGTTGTAGCCAAGGAATTGAGAAGTCTAGCAGAAGACAAAGAAGAAATCAACGGTGATTTGTGTAGCTTTGATCTGCTACCACCTCCTATGTTTACATGTAAATATTTTGATCATTAGGTTATCAAGCTGTTTACTTTTCGTAGAGCTAAAGAGTTAATTAAGTATGAGTCTAATAACTCATATGATGAAGTATGTGATGCTTTATCATTGAATTTTATAAAACACACATTGGATGACAAGTGTTTGTGCAAGGTAGCAAAGGCTACAACTTCAAAGGAAGCATGGAAGTTCGTGGAAGAAGAATTTGGCGCAAGGGGGAGTGACATGCAACATCAGGTTATGTCACAAGCAAAGAAGTCAGGCACAGATATGAGATTATATGAGCAAAATCTGAGAGGAAAACAGAGATTGGAGAACCCCACTCAAAAGTGGATGATGGTTGTCAAGACCATAAAATTAAAACCCATTATGCAAGCATGCATATGGATGAAGAAGTGCAACAAAGATTGTAGAGAGAGAAGTTGAAGCCTTTGTGTGTGAAACATAGAAAGAACAAATAAATGTTCAAGGACTCCATTGTAATGTTGATGACACAGATGATGGTGAATCCCATTGTGCTGAGACACATGTCGATGATGACTGCAAAGTTATATGTGAATCGTTGAGTTCAATCACAACTTATGGATTTGGTGACGTTGAAATTGTTAATGAAATTGACAATGATCACGTGCATGCTGGGATATCCCACCATAATGTGGATGAACATTATGTTGATGATATGTGTGGTTTCTTTTTTGAAACAGTGATTGTTTGTGGAAATATGGTAAGCGCAGTGTTTGATGAAACATTGGAGGTTGAAGCTGCCACTGTAGCAGCAAGATATGAAGCAGTTGGAACTCCTCAATAAATAGTATGTCATTTAGTAACAGTCGATGATCAAGAACAGGATAAAGTGATTGAAGAATTTTTTATGAGAATATCTAATAACAACGTGACAGTGGAAGACAACCTCCATGCAATTGAAAAGAAGGCAGATGTAGAGCAAGAAGCTCTCACTAAAGAGCATAAGAAAGATGTTTTTAACATTGTTTTTCTATATGGAGGTGTTCAGAATAACATGGGAAAAGAAGTTGAAAGCAAGGTTGTTAATAAGTTTGATGCCAATTTGAAGCTCATTGAAGAATGGATTCAAAAACCAATTGAACAAATTGATTCGAGTCTTAAAGCAGCAGTTGGAATAAAAGAATTGAATGAAAAGGTGAATAATGATCTTGAGTGTGCAAATTACAAGAAAAAAACAACAGTACTTGATAATGAAAGTGAAAAAAATGATATGGATGTTTCTGAAGACAAAGATGAATGCATTGAAACCATTTTTCAACAATGGAGTCAAGAAGAGATAAGATTGTTCTATCAAGAAATATGGTAGAAAGGAAGTCATGAATATGAAGTGCAAGAAGCAGAGCAAGGAAGACAGCTTGAAGATGCAATTTTGTGGGAGGAATCCATGGTTGAAAAAATATTTGAAGAGGAAGGTGTACTAGACAATATCAGATTGTGTTTCAGCGCAAATTCAAGAAAAGTCAAAGAAAAATTGCAACAACAACAAGTAAAAAAGTATGGAGCCTACAACAAGAATATGCAACAGAGAATGAAGCAACTTCGAGGATTTTAAATTTGGAAGAAGAGAAAAAGAAAATGAAAAATTATGAAAGTCTTAAGTCATTGTAAGCCTAGCTGAGGCATAGACTAGCGGGCATGTTTCAGTGATAATTGAGTCAATTGATATTGTAAGCCTAGCAGACATAGTTGAGTCATGTTGTGTCATATGGTTGTAAATAAGGGGGGTTGTTAGAAATTGTAATTGTAATCGCTAGCTTAGAGCCCAAGTTGCATTAATACTTCCTAGCAAGGCCTTTTAGGCAGGAGCATACTAAGTGGGAAGCATTGGAATTTCAATCAAGACCAACCCGTTAGGATGAACCCACTGAGGAAGGCCTTCCACGACCAACTCTTCCAAGGGTTGACCTTTTATTCCGGGATGGGCCATGAGGTGCAATATGGGTATAAATCGTAGGCAATCCAATTGTTGGTTTTGTTGGTACCCTCTCTAGTGCCATTTAGATCTGTCCTATATATCGGTGTTCATTTTTTTGACAATTTTACACCAAAATTGTCTTTTTCTTACCACTAGGAGTGCAAGTTTTATACATTGGCAGCAGAAGTAATTTTTTTTACAATACACAGATTTTAAAATGAATTAATTGAAATCTATTGTGGGAGTGGTTCTCACTAGGAAGGGGAGATATCCTGAGTGGTCTCAGAAGATCAATCACACTCTCATTTTCAATGAGCTGTGGAAATGAGTTTGTGTAGGAGAAGGACATAGTGAACCTGCAAAGCCTACCTCAGTCAAAGAATTTGTCATTTCTGAAAACAAGAATAGCAAGGCCTATGCCTTGACTGCAACATCTATAAATGAAGAGGTGAGTTGCCATATTTCACCATTTTCAAATGCTTTTGAAGCCTTACAAAAATTGAAGTAACTTTATGACTCGCACTCCACGCTTGAAGTTGTCGAATTGATAATTAAATTGTTCAGCCTTGAATTACAAAATGATGATCCTCTTGCTCTTGCATCAGAAGTAAAATCTATTATGCATGATATCGAAGTCACTAATGTTGAACTAGACATTCCTCTCATAGCTTTTGTCAAGGCACTTTATCCCACTTATTCAAATTATCTTGAGTCATTGCAAGCAAATAGAAACCTCAAAGAAATTACCTTTGACTCCCTTGTAAATAAATTTGTTGGGAGAGAAAAAGATTTTGGGAAGAAGATAACTCCTTAGTCTTCTGAAGAAGTTGTGTGTCTTGCACAAAGACAGAAGAATCATGCTCAAGATTCTTCCAAAGGAAGAGGTGGTCGAAGACGAAGAGGAAAAATATATTTCAGAGGTAAGGAGGCCAGACACTCTCAAGGAGAAAATTATGACCTTCATTGCATACGTTGCAATAGAGATGGATCACATGATGCATACACATGCAAGTTTCCTTGGGACATAATTGAGCAGGAAAGAAATCAGCCCAAATGTAAAACCAATGACAAAGAGAAAGGTAAAGCACCTGAATCCGCTCACTATTTTGTGTCACATTGTAATATTGGAGTAAATGAAGACTTGTTTAATGATTCAGTTGCTTCTTGGAAAAATGATTGGTTGCTTGATTCAGGAGCAATTTGCCACATGACTTTTAAAAAATATTTTTTTGACGAACTTACTGACAATGTTGATGGAGCAGTATGCTTTGCATACCAATCAAAACTCAAGCCATCAGGGCTTGGCACAATCAGGCTCAAATTGCCTGGTTTTCTAGACTTTCTTCTGCATGATGTTTTATATCTCCCACAGCTGAGGAGAAACTTGTTGTCCTTGCTCCACATATACTAGCAAGGACACTCCATTCATATGTTTAATGGAAGGGTTGAGGTGAGAAAAGCATCAAATCACTCACTTGTCATGATGGGGATAAAAGAAGAAAGACTTCTCAAGCTGCAAGGTACCTCTGCTCGTGCACAAAATTTCTTATATAGTTCTCATTATGATGAAGGTACATTTCCATCAAGTCTATTATGGTATGCTAGATTTGGAAACTTGAACTATGACAACCTTCACTTGTTGAAGAAAAATGGTGTTATTGGTTTCCCTACAATTCCTAGGAAACTTAAGCAGTGTGATGCTTGTATTCTAGGAAAGCATATCAAACAACGTTTTCATGATTCACATTCCAAAGCACATAGAAAACTTGAACTCATTCATTCAGATTTATGCAGTCTAATGCCTATTCCTTTTGCAAATGGAAATAAATATATGATGACATTTATTGATGACTACACCAGAATGTGTTGGGCTTATTTATTGAAGAACAAATCTGATGTTTTTCAAACATTTAAGAACTTTCATACATGGATTGAAAATGATGCACAATCTCATATTAGCTCTATTCGCACTGATAATGGAAACAAATACACTTCAAATGAAGTTGAAAACTATCTTCGCAAACATGGGATCAAACATCAAACAATTGTGCCTTATACTCCCCAACAAAATGGAGTAGCTGAAAGAATGAATAGGACAATCCTAAATATGGTACGTTCCATGATGTTTTTCAAGAATGTAAAATTGATGTTTTGGGCTAATGCAGTTCTATGTGTTGTATATGTAAAGAATAGATATCCATCTAATGATATTAGAAACAAGACACCTTATGAAATGTGGTATGGCCACATTCCTTCAGTAAAGCATCTCGAGGTCTTTGGTTCCACCTATTATGCCTTGATACCAAAGGTACATAGAAACAAACTTGGTGCAACGAGTCGTAAATGTATCTTCTTGGGTTATTCAAATACCTCCAAAGCATACCGTCTATATGATGAAGTTAATAAAACATTTTTGTATCTATAGATGTAATATTTCTTGAATCTTCCAAAGCTAACAATGTTGTTGAGTGGAAACTCGATCGCTTGGATAGATTCAGGCAAGAAAAATCATTTCAAGAATTTGACAATTAGATTCCACATCTTGAAGGGGGGATTCCTATACTAGATCAATCTGTGGAATCTTCTTCTAAAGCACTCTCTCCCCCACATGAATCTCCAACCACGGATGATACTTTGAGTGATGTGATTGAAATAATTGGGAGACTTAATCTTTAGTTAGTCCTATCTCACTGAACTGAGCAGCCTAGACCATCTCAGAAATGTCCCCCAAAGTGGCTGACAAAGACACTTGAAAGTGTTCATCCTCATGAGGTTGGAAAGACAGGAACAAGAAATTCAACCAAGAAAAATGGAGGTGACGTAGATGATTCTGATTCACTTTTTCATATGGATGTTTGATATGATTGTGAACTAAATTTGTCTACAAATTTTGAACCAACTTCCTTCAAAGAAGTGCTTCTCATGATAATGGAAAGAAGCGATGCAAAAGGAGTATGATGCCTTGATAAAGAATGGCACTTGGAAGTTGGTTGATCCTCCATTGGGATCCAAACCAATTGGCTGCAGGTGGGTCTACAAGAACAAGTATAAAGCTGATGGACCACTTGACAAACAAAAAGTCAAGCTTGTGGCAAAAGTTTTTGCACAGAAGGTCGATTACGAGGAAAATTTTTCCCCCATAGCAAAATAGGCTACCATCTGGACACTCTTTTCCCTAGCAGATCAGAACGGTTGGAAAGCCATCAAATGGATGTAAAAACTTCTTTCTTGAATGGAGATCTAAAAGAGAATGTTTTTATGTTCCAGTACATGAACATAAAGTATGAAAATGTTTGAAATCCTTGTATGTCCTTAAGAAAGCATCGCCAGCCTGGTATGAAAATTTAACTGAGCATCTTTTGAAACTCAACTTCAAACATTATGGTCTTGATGATGCAACTTTGCTTTTCAAGAAACTTGGCAAAAAAATTATATATCGTGTGGTATATGTAGATGATATTTTGATGACAGGGAACAATGAGAGCTACATTGCATCCATAAAGAAAGAATTGAGGAAAGGTTTTGAAATGACTGACTTGACTATCTTCACTACTATCTTGCTATTGAAGTAACTCAAAATCTGAAGTCTATATTCCTCTCTCAAAAGAAGTACATTGGAGATCTATTGAACAAGTTTGGCATGGCTGAGTGAAATCCTCTAACTACTCCAATGGAACAAAACTTAAAGCTCACATCCATTGAAGGAAAATAATTTGAGGATGCAACAAAATATAGACAAATTGTAGGATGTTTCAACTACCTGGCTACTACCAGACCAGACATTTCATTTGTTGTTGGAATCCTCTCCAGGTTTATGCAAAAGCCTTGTGAGGGACATTGGTCTATTGCAAAAAGAGTTCTAAAGTACTTGAAGGTAACCCAAGAGTTTGGACTGAAGTATACACAGGCGGGCGACTTCAGCTTGATTGGATACTCCAATTCAAACTTCGATGGAGACAAAGAAACTGGGGTATCTACTTCACGTTATTCTATGAGTCTTGGATCAGGAGTTGTCTCTTGGAGATCACACAAACAATTAGTTCCATCAGAATCCACAACAAAGGTAGAAGCTGTGGCATGGTTGAGGCAACAAAAGAAATTGTGTGGCTCAGGAAAATTCTAGAAGGTTTGCAAATAAAACAAGTACGTCATGATTGAGAACACCTCTGCAATAAACTTGGCCAAGAACCCAAAGTTCCATGATCGAACAAAGAAAATCAATACAAAATATCATTGGATTCGACATCATGTTGATGCAAAGACAATCCATCTATACCATTGTTCTGCTAATGAGAAGATTGTAGACATCTTCACCAAAGCGTTTGGAAGAGAAAATCTTGAAAGATTCAGAACGATGATTGGACTCGCCAACATCCCTTCAGATTAAGGGGGGAATGTCGACACCTAATCATTGGGATTGGGTGAACACTTGTAAATAATGTAAATAGTAAATAATGGAAAATAAAGAGCCATCGGGAGGTGAAGCCTAAGAGTCACTACCTCATGTATATAACCATGAGAAATCTTAATCAATAGACACAATTCATTTGAGGAGTTACCTCCTAACCTAATAGTTAATCTTAAAGGGATCAAGAACAAGCCCATCGACAAAAGATAACATTCAAAAAAATTTATCCATCTCTACATCTAATAGCATTATTTGAATTATGTTATTTATGCACTTACTTTTGTATATTTCTCAAAATTTAAAGCATAGTTATGTTTATGGGCTAGTTGTGCTCTTTGTGAGCTCTAATTAGTTGATTTTATTCTGTGAAACTATGAAGTTTTACCCTCAATATCCTCATAGTCTCTCTATAGAGGTGTCTCTTGATTTCTACATACATTAAACTTTGTTGCTAAATTCCTAACCTATAGGTTTTCACTGATAGAATGCACTTCAAAACCCTAAGGGTTATGTTCATCCTCCCAACCGAGACTAATTCCAAGTTATTTCAATTGTATTAATAAATTAGAAGTGGAATTTAGAATTGAATCTTTAATTATATTCTCCACGAGAAGAGCCTTCCAATCAATGTAAATTTTGCTCAATTTGGATATTGGATCTAGATGGTATAAGCTTTACAAGTTCACAAAATGTTAATAACTTCTCCAATTTTTTCATAGCTTCGAATACCTAGACTGAGGCTCAATAATTGTGCACAACACCAATTCTATTAGCCAAAAACAAAAAAATAACCATTATCATAGTAATTCCACCACGCCTATCAAACCCTTCTTATGATACTCAAAATAAATACAAAACACTTCCATTCCCCATTGTTGTCATTAAACAAAGGAAAAAAAATCATCGTGTTTTACGAATTCTCAACGAAAATACGAGTGTCAAGGGAGTGATAACCTCATTGTGACCTTACTTTTATTTATATTAAATTCTTTGTTAATATGACATATTTTTTCACTAAACCCCACTAATTTTCTACATGTTATTACTGAGTCAAAACATTATGGATTTCAACCAACTCGTTTGATTTTATAATCCGTGATGGTCATATGTTGTCTTTTTTCTAGTCATATGAAACTCCATTTTTAATAACTTAACATTTTTCATGGAAACTATCCACATGGATGATCCCATCCATCTTGCGTAGGTAAAAAATCTTCAATAACATCATGCGTATAAGTTAAACATCACATGTCAAAGGCCTTACAAAAAGTCGTTAACTACTATTCAATGGAATTAAGCCTTATCATACCCCTTGATGGTTCCTCATGGCATGCACCTATTACCTAATGGAGTATTAGGAATCTACATTCCTTAACTCCTCAACCACTTTCTCTTACACATTGGTGAGAAACCCCTATCATAACTCCTCAACCACTTTCTCTTACACATTGGTTAGAAACCCCTATCATTGCATCTAGTTTGTTGATGTGTTTTTCATGGGATGAATGTTAGTTTTCAATGGTAAAATGAGTACATCCCTTCTTGATCCTCTCGCAAATGCCACAAGAGGTTGTGGGCCATAGATATAAATAGGTGAATTAAACCTCAACTCTTCATGGAAATTTGGACCTCAAATCCAATACATTGCAAATTATTGAATATGCAAAAAAAACTTCAATCTCTCACCATTAGATAGATTCCCAGGTGTTAATGGGAAGTTAGAGATCTAATCCTTCCTACTTCCTCCAAATTGCGATTAATCCTCATGGCTATGAACTTGTTCCTTATGAGAATAATATAAATCATTTGTACAAAATGGCCCACTACCACATTAAGGGATGAAGTCACTAAAATTATTTGGATTTTCTTGGAAATTAAACTCCCTAAGTGTCTTTATTGATTCTTTTTTTATATCAAAGAGTTACACACTATTTCACAATGTCTCATCACCATGAAATTCATGGAATTAAAGTGTCATGGGTGATGTCACTCACACAAGTCTAAAACTAACTATACCTAATTCCCCTACCTATATTATGTAGCTTTCCCAATATTTAATCACCCTAAAATGAATACACACAATGGTGGTAATGTCATTCCCTATGCATGAACTACCCATAATTGTCCATCATCAAACTTGAGCGGCACTATGTGGCAAATGTGCTAACACTCTTAGTCGTAGGATGGGTAGCCACTAAATGGCACATCACAATTCCATCCCTTAGGAGATCAGATCACCATAATACCAATAAGGTCTCTCATGGATGACCAAAATTAATAAATGCATGCATAGTTGTAATAATAAAAGTGCAACAAAAACAACTATGGTTCAACATATCCCAAGAAACTCAAATCCTTACCAAAAATATCTAAACATAATCTGACATATATCATTAAAAAATGCATATTTTTTCATCTACAAAATAATCTTAAATTTCAGGCAAAGGAAAGAAATTGTATCTTCTTGTTCAATCAACCCAACCTATTAATTCTCATAATTTAGACAATCTCATAAATTACAAGTAATTCTAAATATTTCATCTACTACCCAATAATTATAAAACTTTCTTTTTCTACCCTATAACATAAGGAAATTCCTCTGCACACCTTAAAAATATTTTAATTTTTTTAATAAAATATATTGATTTACAAATTAGTTAACATAGAGCAATCTAATCCGCTAAAAAAATGAAAGATGAAATTGAAGAAGGGATGCAACTCTCTAGCAAGACAATTGCTCATTGAGGAGATTGCACCACAACACTCACTTTCTTGCATTCACGAGTCCAAAATCACTTACATATATAGGATTACAATCTAGTGAATTGATTCCTATAATATAGGAACTGAAAATATATCTAAGACTAATTAGGAAAACAACTCAACCAAACTCTATATTGAGGAAAATCTTGTAGATTTCCCCATTCTTCCAACTCTCCCCCTTAATGGAGAAATGTGTTTTATACCACACCGAAGTGATTCCTACATACTTAAAATTTTTCCTATCTAAGATTCTTTGTAAAGATGTGAGCTACATTTTCATTGGTATTACAATATACTAAATGAATTTCCTTGTACTGCATATTTCCCCACAAAAAATGATAATGTGTCTCAATATTTTTTGATCTTGCGTGGTACATAGGATTGTTCGATAATTGATGGTGCTTTGATTGTTACATTTGTTAATAGTTGGTGTTTTCTAAACTTCTTTCACATCTTCAAGAACTTGCTTGATCCAAAATACTTCACAGGGATGCATGAAGATTTGTACTCAACTTCATTAATCAGAAAAAAATAATCAATTTTTTCTTATTTCTCCATTCCACGGTCCTAGATCCAAAAGCTAAATGCATATCCTAGAGTTTACAATCCTAAATCCAAAGGCTAAATACATATCCTAGAGTTTATGGTCCTAGATCCAAAGGCTAAATGCATATCTTAGAGTTTATTTTTAAATACATATTGAAATTTTATTTTAAAATATAT
>APFE031287982.1:0-11149 GCA_000404065.3 Pinus taeda | reverse complement strand
TGGCACTAGTGATTATGGTTTGTGTTACCAAGGAGGACCAGGATTGGACAGAGTGTTGGATATTCATGGCTTTGTTGATGCAGACTATGCTGGAGATCTGGATCAGAGAAGATCTACAAGTGGGTATGTGTTTTGTTAGAGTCAGTCTAGTATTCCCTCCGTTAGAGATCAAAGCTCTTTTTCATTTCATGATTAGGTGTCTCATCCGTTTTTATCAGTTGCATTTCGTTAGGCATGCCATAACTCTGATGGAGTGGTTTGTGTCATCCATTCCCCTCGTGCATGTCACTGCTGGTTTAGGTTAGGTCATAAAGCTTCACAAGTCATTTACAGTCATGTTTTAAATTTTTAGGTTTAAGTCTAGGGTTGAGTCAATTTTATCTTAAAAAGTCTTAGAAGGCCAGTAGGCCAGAGGGATGTCTTTGATAGATCATCATTTCAATAATTTTCATCATTGTACAGCTGAATTAGGACTTCTCTTCAAAACTCCGTTTTGAAGATAAGTCGCCATCTCATTTTTGTAAGAAATTGTCAAAATTTTCAATTCTTCAAATGTTCAAGTGCAACCTTGATCTCCTTTTCCAGAGCATGTTACAACTATCCCTGCAAACAAAAATCAACAAAGAGCTTCAATCCAAACCTCAGAAAAGCATGAGAAAATAAAAAAGCATCATTGTATTAATAGACTAAAAGTGAAAGTGCCCAAACTTTACAAAGTTGGTTTTCTGAAGTCAATTTATTCAAATTAGATATTTTGGGTGTATATAAGGTGAAACAAGTCCTTTTGGTTCACCACATATCAGAGCAAGAGCATTTTCAAGATTGGAGGGCGAAAAACCAAGTTTCAAACCCTTGAGGCAGAGTTGAAGGTGCGCGCTATGCATAGAACTTGTGCGCTACGGACTGGGTGGTGTGCTACGCATTGGGTGCGCACATCCTGTGTTAATTTACATAGGCGCTATAGATTGGGAGGTGCGCTACGCATAGAACTTGCACACTACGCATCCATTCTAGCGTTAAGTTTATGTGCCTAAAACATATCAAATCGCCTCTGCAACTACAAGTAGGTGTTTCTTTGACTCAATCATCAAGTTCAATATTGTCTAATGTGTGTTTGAAGAGTGGAAGTGGTGTTGGGTGTAAGAAAACAAATCAAACCCTAGGCCCTTATTAAAACTTTGTATAGGGCATTAAAAGACATTTGAGACAGTAGCACTTCATACCACAATATCTTTGTGACTGTTTTTATGCCCAAATATACCAAACAAAATATCCATTATGGCATAACATTTATGATGCTTCAGTTGGATTTTTGAGGATACACTGAAATTGGGATTTCATCACACCTACAACATACACATTAAAGTCCTCCTATTGCACCTATTTTGTTCTCAAAACCATGTCAGATACAGAGTCATCTTATGAGAAAGAAAATGAAAGTGATTCCACCACAGAGGGAAATGTGCCACAAAGACCTCGCAAAGGTGGCAAAGGTGGTAAAATCTTAGAGAAGAGCCCACTTCTACGGTACAATTGCAGGCTTGCCCACTTGCCATGGATTGCTTCCGCCATCAGTCATGCTATCATTTTTGTGAGCTAATTTCACAGTTTCAGCATCATCGTGAATTAGCTCGCTTGTTTATTCTCCATTTACATGATGGCCATGTAAACCTTGCTGGAGTTAATTTCATTTTGTCACCAGAAACCATTGTAGAGGCCACGAGAATTCCAAATATCGGGGAGCAATGGAATAAGCATCAACAGCTAGAGAAATCATATTATGAGCCATATATTAAACCAGGGTATATGAGGCACTTGAGCAGAGTTTTTCCTTTCCACTACCTGAATGACCGGTTTGCACCTTTGATGAAACTCATCATCCGATATTTCAGTTGTGAGGGCAGATTCTCGCGTCTTTATGCATACCATGTCCGTTTGTTGATGCATTTTACAAGGGTGCATGTGATGAACATCCCATATTTTATGTTTCGTAACATAGAAAGGATGGTGCCTTTAGTGCAAAAGAAGAGCCCATCACATCAGCATAGGAGCATATACCATTATGCATTGATCAAGATCGTGGTGATTCATGAGCTGGCATAGCAAGGCATTACATGGGAGGATTTTATTTCTCGTGAAATTTTCACAGCACCTCAGCCACCACCAGAGATAGTTCATGATGAGGGAGGGCCTTCATAACAGTTTTACATTCCTGAGACCGAGCATGTTGATGCTCTAGTATATGTGACATATCAGAAAGGCCACAGGGTCTTATTTGCAGCCGCACGACGAGTACTATCTCCACCCGGGGTGGAAGGGGTCTCGTTGACTTCATCAACACAGTGAGTGTTATCTCCACATCATGTGGAAGGGGTCTCGCCTCCATCTTCAGCACAGGTACAGATCCAGGATAGGGGAAAGGGACCCATGGTTTATGAGGGTCTTTCAGGAGGCCAAGACACGGATATCATTGATGTTGATGCTAGCTCTCCTAGCTCCGAGCTAAAGGGGATCATCCGAGAACAAAGGGCCGAGAATGAGTCACTGCAAAAGAAATTGCAGATGGCTAAGTGGGTGATTAACTATTTAGAGCAGCACAACAAACAGTTGGAAGATGAGCATGAACTTTATGAGCTGCGGAAGATCTGCGAAGACCAGGAATTGACCTGAAGGAGACCCAGTGATTTGACACCTATTGCTCGGGAATCAATGCTCATCCGGGTCAACACTCATTTGGAGAAGTTGTTGGTGAAGGAAAATAGGGACAAGGACATGCTTCGTCACATGAAGACTCACTATTGGGCTCGCATGCATGTTTACAAAGCGAGAATGAAGATCCTCAAGAGGCGTTTGAGAAAAGTGCAAAAGCAACGCAAAAGGCCTGATCCGCTTCGAGTTTTGGTCTAGGCTTAATTAGTTGAGCAAGATACATGATTGAGGGTCTTCACTCCAAATTTGGGCAAATTTGGAGAAAATTTTATCGTTTCAAAATTTTTGGCTTGAGAAACAGGTTTTTGGGTTCTACACGTAGCGCGCAGTGCGCTACCCTGAAGATTGGGAGGTCCAATTCACAAATAGCTTGTAGTTTTGGATTTTTCATGAAGAAATACACACGTTAAGCCATTGCCGAAGCATTTCATTGATATCTGGATGGTCAAAATGTCCAAAAACATCATGAAAACCACCTCGCTGCCACCTTTTCCAACTACAGGAAGTACCTCTGGGAGAATTCAGTTTTGAGGGGGCAAATTAGATCCAAATTGGAGAATTCCACTTGCGTTGGAAAGTAGACATCTAGGGCTTTCCAACGAGCTATCATGAGCTCAATGTGAAAGTTGGGAAGTGCCCCAAAAATGGGCTCAAATGTGCGCTACGCATAGGGATCAGGGGCGCTACGCATACAGTCTTTTGGCCCAGTTTTTCACCTTCAGCACAGGGATTCAGCTAGTTTTCACCAGTTTCACTCTTTGATGTAATTTTTGACCCAACATGAGGTAATTTGATGTATGTAAGCTAACATGGAACTTATCTACCTTCTTCTAGATGATTCATTCATAAATTAGCAAGAAATTAATGTAATGAATCAGTTTCCTTCTTTTTAGAGGCAAGTTGTTTGGTCATCTAGATTCTTGCTCCATGTTTAGAATTTGTTCAAACTACTCCTAGAAGGAGGAGCTCGACCCCTAGAGGTGGTAGGAATGAGGAATTAGCTGGTCTATATATGTAAATTTTCATTTCTAGTAGGAGATGTTGTGGACTCTTGGAATAGCTTGAGACTATATTGTACATATCTTATCTACATTTTGGCAAAGGAAAGACCAAGGTTTTGCAACACTATTTGGGATTCATGTGGCTTTATGTGTTGATGGTGTTTTTCTCTTAGTACTTGTAAGTTGTGTATGTGTACCATTTGCTTTACTTAATCTTATGTAGTTAAAAAAATGAAGTGTTAAGGTAGAATCCATGAACTCGTTATGCTCTGCCTTTAAATTTGTTTAATTTTCTATGTTTTCTTCAGTTTAAGGAGAATCCTTGAGACTTCCTTGCTCTCCTTAGCTCCTCACCAGCCTGATCTACCCAACTCACTTGCTCTAAGGCATCAAAACAATCACCTATCTTGCCCCAAGTAGACCTCTGCAAAAACTGTGCCTCATCCCCGCACCCAAATTTGCCTTTCGCTTGACTTCAACAAAACCTCAGAAAATCAATTCCAAAGTCCTTGAACTTCATACCTAGCCTAAAATTAGTCATCAATTCAGTCATCTCGACCTCGTTGATTATCTTTTTCCAAGATTGACCTGGAGAGAGCCCTCTCCTGTCTCCGTAGGGCTAGCTACGAGGCTGAGTGTGATTTGATGTGGCCTTGAGTCTTACCTTATTTCAGAATAAGGTAGATTTGAGCGCTAACATAGTGGCGACCATATTGGGGATATCTAAATGGTTTGCTTGTGGATGAGTTTGTTTCACAAGTCTTAGACGGAGTCTAAAGTCACGCCAAGTAGCTTTCTAAACGCTCTTGCTATGCATAAGCGAAAGTAGATAAATGTTGCTTCAGTCAATCTCCGGTTAGCTTGTGGAAAGTTGATTTGCAAAACATCCCAATAGTTTTGTTCATTCGAGACCTTTGGATGATTGACTCTAGCAAACAATTGGCTGAATTATTTTCATTCTTTTGATCTACTGATAAACACATTGGCTTTAAAAAGAAATACAAGAGCTAATCCAGATCCAAATCCACCTCGTATTTACGAAAATCCAAATTTCATTCGAAAAATCCTCCGTCAAGAAAGCTCGGCGACTCCCTTGGTTAAATCTCATTCTTGTCCTACACTTTTTGAATGCCTTGAAGAAATTACTTTCGACGAAAAGTTTGAATTGTCATTGTTTAAAACCAAGTCTGAAAACGCTCTTTATTCTATTGTACCAAATCCTGACTTTGCTGCAGCTATTGAATTTGAAAGGCACAATAAATTAATTGACAAGTTTATCTTGAGGCACCTACAAACCGACATCCAAGCCGCCAATCTTGCTGATTTCTTAGAAGCTGTATCTGCAAACATTGGATCCACCGTCACGGCATCTACCTCTAGAATTCCTACTAAACCGCCTTTTATTCCCACCATTCCTGTGCAACCTATAATTACTTATTCAGAATCTGCAGCCAATTCCCCTCCTTCATCCCACATCGCTTCTCCTCCGCATACACCTCCGCATACTCCTCATACAACAACTACACCAACAACACCTAGAGTAAATCCACCTAGAGCAATGGCTGCTCGTTTCACACCTCTTGCTTTACCTCAGCAATTGCATGATATGCCTGCGGACTATCAGAGTAAAATTCCTTTATTTGATGGCACTCCTCAAAGTGTGTCTGCTCAACAGCACATAGACAAAATGGCAACTTTTTATGATTTATATGAGATCGATGATGAGGATGTAACTATGTGATTGTTTGTGCAAACATTCAGAGGAGAAGTAAGAAAATGGTTCAGAGGCTTGGGAGCTAGAAGTATACCTACGTTCGC
This sequence comes from Pinus taeda, assembly GCA_000404065.3. Lineage (NCBI taxonomy): Eukaryota > Viridiplantae > Streptophyta > Pinopsida > Pinales > Pinaceae > Pinus > Pinus taeda. Next base: position 5,621 of record APFE031287982.1, on the reverse strand, counting down.
TGAACTTCAGAAACAGTTTCTAGATCATTGGGAACTTAGAAAGGATCCGCTTCAGATCAATGTCGAGTACAATAATATCAAACGCAATCACGGTGAGTCTATCCAAGACTACATTATGAGGTTCAATAAAGTTTATAATGCTATTCTGGATGATTTAAGACCATCTAGAAAATTAGCTCTTCTCAAATTCCCGGATGGCTTTGATCCGGAGATGGATTATTCATTACGGGATAGAGATTCGCCTACTTTAGAAGATATGCAAAAGATTGCTGTTAATGTTGAGGCAAATCTAAATGACAAGAGAGCATGGTTGAAGGCAGAGAAAAGAGTGACTATAAAGGAAGAATCTACATCAGAACCGCCTCGGCTTCGTGAGATGTTCAAAAGATTGAACCTTGACAAATCAGAACCACAGATTCGTAATCCAAATTACTGTGGCCAGCAACAACCTCAGTTCAGAATTAAGTAGTATGAACCAAGAGTACAAGAGCTGGTAGCCCAGCAACCGATCAAGACTCCTCTTTTGCATAATTTTGTGAGTCAAGATTCAGATGAAGATGCTGATGTAGTAGGGGACCAAAACCACTTCTTTACTCCTGATGATCTGCCCATTTACATCACTGAAGAAGAAGAGTATGGAGAAAGTTCAGGCGCTCAGCAAGATGAAGATTTTATCTTAGCTAATGATGCAGATTTAGATGATTACCAAAGAGGATATTTGAACGCTTTTTCCACTCAACAGAAACAGTATTCATTAAGAAATCGATATGTGCCCATCAATCCAATTCAGAAAAGAAAAGAAGCTACAACACCAAAGACGGATTCACCAATACCACCAAAGAAAGGAAAAGAGACAATCGATCCCACAAAAACCAAGATATCAGCAGCAGAAAGGACAAATCAGGAAGCTATAATCAAAGATAGGAGAGAGGTTCCAGTCAAAGAAGTCGACAAAGTTTCAGTATTTAGTTTGGAAAATGAAATTTCCAAATTAAAAATATCTATTCCTTTGACTGAAATCATGAAAAACAGCAGCTACCGAGGTCAAGTCTCCAAAATTCTGAACTTTGATCCCATGTTTGACATGGTGAACGTTGAAGATGATCAGCCCGAATTGATCTTTGGGCCAGCATTGGATGGTCAGTCCCCTGATAGTGATGTTCCTTCCTTTTATATCAATTTGAGATTGCATGAATATGTTTTGCACAATGCCATGTTTGATTCGGGTGCTTCGCACAATTTGATGCCAAAGGCGATCATGGAGAAGCTGGGGTTAGACATTACAAGAAAATATCATGATTTGTATTCATTTGATTCAAGCTGTGTGAGATGTATCGGGCTCATCAAAGACTTGGTTGTTAGCTTAAAACAAATCCCAGTGAAGAATGTCTTGATGGATGTGGTTGTGGCGGACATTCCTCCACGTTTTGGTATGCTACTTTCGAGTTCTTGGGGAGCTAAGTTGAAGGGTACTCTACAATTAGACTTTTCTTATGCCACAATTCTAGTCTTTGGTCAAATGAGAAAGCTATATCGAGAGCAAAAGATGAAATATATGATAACGAGCAAAGAGAAGCCAATCAATCATCCTGTAAGTTATGTACATACAGATTTGGAGTCATTTGTTTTATTTGCTGATAGTTTTAATGATCTAGATAGTCAGTTAGTTCAGGCGGAAGATATACCAAAGATCATTGAAAATTTTAGAGAATTTTCACAAAAGGAAAGAGGAGAATAGAAAGCTACTATGGAGAAAACAGCTGAAGATATTGGGCAGCAAACAAAAAAATCAGAGGCAGTAAAATTTCAACACTTCGAGGAGGATGAAGATGGTCTTTGGACCATGGATTTCGATGGCGCAGTAGGTAGTGATGGTGTTGGTATTGGTGTGTGGATTCAAGGTCCCTTTTCCGCTCAAGACAAAGTTCCAAGCAAGGTGAGAGTGTGTTCCTATAAACTAGCATTTGATTGTTCAAATAATGAGGCAGAATATGAGGCTCTCATTGCTGGCCTAAAAATTCTTAGAAAGCTGAAAGCGAAGAAGATTACGGTTTATGGTGATTCCGAGTTGGTGATCAAGCAAGTTAAGGGTGAGTTTCAGGCCAAACATCCTCGTATGAGGGCATATCGAAATACATTCTTAGATATTTTGAAGTTGTTTTCTGATCATACCTTGACATGTGTGCCTCGCATACAAAATGGTGTTGCTGATGGACTTGCTAAGGCCGCAAGCAATTTGAAAATTCCAATGAATTCTAACAACAAGTTTGAGATCCATGTAAAACATCGTCCCACTTTTCCTGACAATCAATGATGTTGGCAAGTCTTTCAAGATGATGAAGAGATCAATGAGTTTCTGCAAAATAAGGGTAAGTTCAAGGATACCTCAATAGATACTGAACATGATGATGGTAATGATAATATACAAGTTAATCAAATGGACATGTTGCAACTTAAAGACAACATTATTCCTAAGGGATTGATTCCTTTAGAAGAGCTGTTTGACCAAGACGATGTGGCCCGCAAACCGACATTGAGACCAACTAAAAAAGGTGTTGAAGAAGTGAACATTGGGACAGCTGAGAATCCCAAGAAGGTAAAGCTATCAAAGTCATTGTCACCAAAGGTAAAAGCAGAATATGTGAAATTGTTGTCTTTATTTTCTGATGTTTTTGCATGGGATTACTAGGATTTAAAAACATATGACACAAATATCATTCAGCATAATATTCCTATTAAGCCAAATCATAAGCCTTTTCATCAAAAGTTGAGGAGAATCAATCCCAAGCTGCTGCCATCAATCGAAAAAGAGGTAAACAGATTGTATAAGTCAGGAATCATTATGCCTATCCGATTTTCAGATTGGATATCAAACTTGGTGCCCATAAGAAAGAAAACAGGTGAGATCCGTTTATGTATTGACTTCAGAAATTTAAATAAGGTGTCCTTAAAAGACAATTATCCGCTACCCAAAATGGATCATATATTGCAGCGAGTAGTTGGAGCATCAAGGATGTCACTACTCAATGGCTATTCAGGATATAATCAGATTTTAGTGCATGAGGATGACCGTGACAAGACAGCGTTCACCACTCCATGGGGAACATTTCATTATGCAAAGATGCCCTTTGGTTTGAAAAATGCAGGAGCCACCTTTCAGCGTGCAATGGACGTAGCTTTCGCCAATGAGAAAGATGTAACTTTAGTTGTTTATCTTGATGACTTAACTGTGTTTTCAAATTCTGATGAGGAACATTTGTATCATTTGAAAATTGTTTTCCAAAAGTGCAGAAAATATGGCATCTCGTTGAATCCGAAAAAAGAGTATTTTTTCCATGGATGAGGGAAAAATTCTTGGCCAAATCATATCTAAAGATGGCATCCGTGTTGACCCTGCACGTGTTGAAGCCATTCAACAAATTGAACAGCCCTGGAACAAGAAAGAAATACAGTCCTTCAATGGTAAACTGAATTTTCTGCATTGCTTCATTCCAAATCTAGCGGAACATCTTATAGAAATCACGAGCATGCTGAAAAAGGACAGTCAGGTAAAGTGGACTGAAGAGGCGGTGAAATCATTTAATTTAATGAAGTTAGCCCTTTCTTCAGCTCCTATTTTGATCAGCTCAGACTACACTCAAGATTTTATTTTGTTCTCATTTTCTTCTGAGCACACTTTCGCAGTTGTATTAATGCAAAAGAGAGAAGGTGTTGAAAAGCCCATTTCTTTTTTCAGTCGGATTATAAGAGATGGAGCATTGAAATATAGCATCATTGAGAAGCAAGCACTTGCGCTTGTTAAGGCCTTGAAAGATTTCCGTGTATATATATTGCATTCCCATATTCTAGCTTATGTTCCCAATGCAACAGTTAAAGATATTTTAGTACAGGGAGATCCAAAAGGTAGACAGGGTAAGTGGATTGTTGCGTTGTTAGAGTATGATGTAGAGATTAAACTCACCAAGCTGATCAAAGGTCAAGGACTCGCCAAGCTAATGGCTGAAACAAATTTGCAAGTCCTAGACATAAATTTGATTGCTGCCATGTTTGATGACGATGAAGAGAATCCATCCATTCAGGTATCCGAAATGTTTCTTTCTTCTCCTTGGTATGCTGACATTTTATATGTACTTCAGCATTTGTCTTCACCTCCTGGAATGCCGAGAAACAGAAGTAGAAATTTGAAATTGAAAGATGCAAAATTTTCCATACTAGATTCAGCATTGTTTTGGAAAGACCCTGGTGGAATGTTATTGAATTGTTTGGTAGAGGAGGAAGGCAAAAGAGTCGTGGAAGACTTTCATAGAGGGGACTGTGGAGGTCATTTTTTTTGGAAGACCATGGAAAACAAGATTCTAAGGGCAGGCTATTATTGGCCTTCATTATTTTCAGATGTATATAAGGCTGTTAAAAATTGTCACGAATGCCAAACTTTTCAAGGAAAGCAGAAGCTCCAGCCTTTTCCTCTTAAACCAATTGAATTCAGCGCACCTTTTCAGTAGTGGGGATTGGATTTCATCGGCGAAATTCATTTGTCATCATCAGGACAGCATCGATGGATATTGACAGCTACAGACTACTTCACAAAATGGATTGAAGCAATTCCTACTAGACAAGCTACGGATGCGGTAATTATTTCTTTTCTTGAAACCAATATTCTGTCACGTTTTGGATGTCCAAGTAAGTTAATCACGGATAACACAGTAGCGTTTAAGTCAAAAAGGATGATTGAGTTTTGTTATAAGTACAATATTAGCTTGGGACATTCAACCGCATACCACCCTCAAGGAAATGGATTGGCGGAGTCATCTAATAAATATTTGGTCAATATCATTAAGAAATTGTTGGAAATCAGTAAAAAGGGCTGGCACAAGAAGTTGATAAATGCACTATGGGCTGATAGGGTGAGTCAAAAAAATTCTATTGGCATGTCTCCTTTCGAGTTGGTGTACGGAACATACATGGTTTTTCCTATTTCACTTGCTGTCCCGGTAGTCAAATTGCTTCAAGAAGCGGGTAGTGAGGAAGATCCTATGCAGAGAAGGATTAATCAAATGATCCATTTACAGCAGACATGGGAGGAGGTATTTCAAAACACTTGCAAGCTACAGGAGTGCATCAAAAAGATTTATGACCGAAAAGCAAAGGCAGACACATTGTAGCTAGATGAGGTAGTTTTGAGATGGGATGCTCGACATGAAGACAAGGGAAATCATGGTAAATTTGAAAATTTATGGAAGGGCCCTTACAAGATTGCAGCATATCGCGGCCAAAACGCTTTCCTTCTCAAGTAGATGAATGGAGATGAATGTCCTGGAGGGTCGATTAATGGTCGGCTGTTAAAGAGATACTACTTTTGAGTACTTTTCTGCTCATTTCATCATCATTGTACATATCATTTTACTTTTGTTCTATTGCACATGTAAACTAACTTATCATCTTCAGTTTGGGGCCCGAGGTGAAGGCTATAATTCTGAAAATGAAGGTTAGTTAGTCTGAGTTTGTCAAGTCAGTTGTCTAAATCTTTTAGTTCCGAGTCTAGTTTGGTCAAAGCAGTTTTTGGTTTTTCAGTCAAATTCTCAAGATTTTGTGTTGGAATAATGACTCCATCGCCCAATGGG
>APFE031287981.1:38831-49745 GCA_000404065.3 Pinus taeda | reverse complement strand
GTGTGGCTTGACTAAGTATGCCCAGTAACACTCCCAATTTAACCTGTTCAATGCATGGATCACTTTTCCCTTTTCCTGCACCTTCTGCTTCCATTCTGCCTCCATTCCTAACTTGTTTGGTAGGTACCCCGGGGTAGTTTTTGTGATTAAGTTGGCTCTGTGTAAATTCTCATTTACACAGTCGATAAGAACGCTCGCCTGTGTCGCCGCTGTCTCCGCTGCCTGTTCTGCCTGCCTGATTTGATCGTCCCATTTGTTAAAGAGCAATTCTTTATGGCTCTCGTTTATTCTGGGCACATTTTCTCTCTTCCCTTCCTCTCCATCCTGCCAAGCTAAATACTCTGTCACTCGTTTTTCAATCTGGTTGTAGTCACTTCGCAAGTCCGTCACTTGACTGGTGAGTTTATCGCTCAGCTCGCAATAGTGACTCCACTGCGATATTTTACGTCCCAACTCTTCCTGTTGTTGCAGAAGTTGTTCATTTAAGCCAGTAGACTTTGAAACAAATTCGGCAAGCTTCGGCTCCTCCTTGTTTATTTCTTGTAAATCTTGCAACTGCTTTCCTTTTTCGTCTAGGCTTCTTTGATAGCTTATCTGCATCTGCTGAAAGTCTTCTTGTAGTTTCTCGAGTTGTTTGGACGCTTCAATACTAGTGTTGGCTTGTTGTAGCTGTTATTGTAGTAGCTGTATTTGGTTTTCTTGTTCCCTCAACAGTTGCTGAACTTCCAACGCCTTGTCGATAGTCGGGGAAGCGTATGCTTCTATGATCTGAGACAATTTCGTGAGATTTTCTATTGGGTTGTTGTTAGGGTCTTTCCATAAGACGTCTAAATGTTCAACATCCTGTGACAGCATATTCTCTAGCTTTCTCTTCTTTCTTTGTCTCCTCACCACTGCTTTATGTTGGGGACTATAGAACACATCTAGTGGGGGAATTTCCTCTACACTAAGTAGAAGCTCAGAAGGCGGAGCGATATGACTTTGCTCCATTTCTGAGACACTACCGACCATGGTCGAAACCATTTCCTGTGTTACCTGTGCATTGCTTACAGGTGTTCTTGGGACTTGTCCTTCAAGGCTGATTAGCTCGTTGAAGTTTTCCCATTCCTTGTCGAGCTCTGTTGTGACGAGTGGCGATTTAATGATGGGAGGAGGGACATCTCTTGGTGGGGAGGTGATAACTTGCTGTTGTGACATTGCACTTGACTGAGCTGTATCTTTAGCTGTTTCTTCGCTTTTTCGTTGGTCACTTGCAGAATTTTTAGAACGTTTAGGCATTCATTGGTCAGCGTCAGATTTGGATTTGGAAGTACTGGAGTTTCCGCTGAGGCTAACACTGGGAGTAGGCTCTCTGGCGAGCAGTCACAACTTTTCTAGAGGAACACTGGCTAGCCTTCTTTCTCTGTATAACAAAAATCTTTGGAGGTAATCTAGAGATAAGCTCGACCGAGCTTCTCGCAAAACTTCCTGGAGTGAACTTTTACTTTGAAACAAATCATCAAATAAATCTTTCTTTCCAACGAAAACTTTTATTCTGACACTTATAGTGAAATCATGGGCAACATTTTTTAGGTCAAAAGGCCGAGCGGGGAATTTAAATAACTGTAGAGACGTCACAATCTCTATTTTGGCAAAAGCATGTCCTACATCGAACAATGAGAAGGCCCCACAAGCTACAGGAAACTGAGGCCATATGGCCTTCTTCTTGTCTTTAAGCTCTTTGGTCAGGTCACCTTATGAGCAAGTCTGATAGGCAATTTCCCGAGCCAAAAGTTTGTCAGGGACATATAGAGGTAGGACATGTGGAGGCACGGTGCTCCCAAACACTCTAATATAAGTGAACCATTCTTCTCCGAACCATCTTGTGATGGGGATGATGTCTATTTGCGCTTCGGGTGAGCACCTCAGGGGTTCTTCACCATACATCATCCTATATAGGGGTAAGATGTGCTTGTGGCAAATATGATAGAAGTGAGGGGTAAACTGGGAATCCCATAACACTTTGTGATAAACATGAATAGGTGACGGGTCTTGGGTAGTGCATTTCCAACCCGTAGTTGGGAATTTAGATACATAGCAAATAGAGTCCATAGTATAAGTAGATAGATAAAAAGGAGGATAGACCCTTTGAGACAAGGATCTCTTAGACCAGTAATTCATAACAGCAGTGTATAGGTTATCAGAAAATATTTTGGCCCAATCCACAATATCGGCGTTCGTGGCAGCGTCTATAAGTGGTAGCCATTCAGAGGAAAATTTATTTATGTCTGGCATCCCAAACAGCCTACAGAGCATGGCCGCAGCAAAACAATACGAAGATGTGAGGAAACTAGTGCTGTACATACCATTTTTGTCCTTTTTTAGCGGCTCCTCTCTTCTGGTCCATTCTTTAGTGGTTTCTGCCAGATTTTGGTTCTCTGCTGCAAATTTCTTGACAAATTGCGCATTGTAGGTCGTTTGAGGCTCAGGAAGATGATACATAAGCTTTAAGTCTTGCGCGGCGAATGATCCTATGAGCCCATGTCCCTAAACTTTGAATTGTCTGCCTTGTAACTCTGCATTGTCAACTATCCATCTGATCATATCTGTATACGACAAAATTTTGGGTCTAGCTGTTATTCAGTGAAGAAATGAACATGCCAACTCTTCTAAGGATGCCTCGGAAGAGTTTTGTGATCCCGTGGCGCTATCAACCTTCATTACTTTAGGATTTTCTTCCTCCAGCAGCCTATACATGCCTTCCCAGGTCTAAATTCCTGCGTCCTTGTTGCATGCAGCGTCTGTATACAAGGGCGCCATCTCCTTCGTCTTTTCCTTCGTCTCGGATCCTTGGGCTTTATGTTTCTTTCCCATTTTCTCCTGCGTTCAGCTTTTGAATCTTCTTATCTCTTAGTTCCTGCAGATTATGAGAGAAGTGGAAATAACTGATTGAGAAAGGTGTTGGGAGAGTTTTAAATGCAACAGATATACCAAATATGGCACCTTACGTGAAATAATTCTTTAGAAAAGCACGCGTCTTCATTTCATTTAATAGCTGACAACTAATCCATTTACTATCATTAAAAGCGCATGATCTGGGGTTAGATTATGGTAAGTGGCTTTTCTTTGAATGGCGCGCCCGAAGGATTCATGATTAAATGATTCATGATTTGCTTATGTTACATTGAATATCGTGCCATCGCAAGTCGCGCTAATCGCAAATTGCCAGATCACAGATTACGCCATCGTGGCGATTGCAACATCGCAGGTCGTAACATCGTGGGTCGCAGAAGTTTGATGTTTGTTAAGTATTGCTAGTTTATTTCTACGATATGCGATCTTGCGATCAGTGTTATCGCAGATCGACAGATCTTGAGGTTTTTCGTTATGAACATTACTTTACTGCGATGCAACGTTAGGCTTAACATGGGGGCCTTGCCCATACCAATATTATAAGGGGATGAAGGCATTTCCTATCTTTTTGTAATGCAATATTTTAAAGACCTTTACCTTATTGTAGACTTAGGTTAAAAATATTCGAAAGACCTCTCTAAGCTTACGATGGTAACTTTATTTTGAAGAAGGAAAACTTGATTTTTCTCAAAATTAAACTAGGGGTCCCCATTCATTTAGCATTTTGGACAAATACTTAAATGAAAAAGGGGGGGTTGTTGCTGGCCACAATAGGTCCTTGGGTCATTCTAGCAATCAAATTTCATATACACCTAGTGTTATTAGGAAACCTAGTGTCTATGCAGAGCTACTAGTCGCACTAAGATGGGTAGCTATCTTAGAAACAAACAGATTAAAGTTACTTTCATTTTCCTTTACGAGAAGTAGATAGGAGAAAGAGCAAAGAATACCAACCTCAATCTTTCGCTTGGTTCCTTGCTTGTTCCTTCTCCCCTTTGACGGATCTTTGCCGCTCCTCCCTTGATTTCTCTACTTCAAAGAGTACCTGTAAAGTCAAAGCAGCATAATACCTTGAAATTGCAGAGATCTACAATCATAAACAATATAGGACCAGATATATATTGACAACACAAATGCATATATTATCAAACATACAATAATGTGGAGGAAAACTTGAATAAATTTATTGATATAAAGATTAGGAGAGAGTATTACAACCCATTGATCTGACCTAGCGTCATCCTCCCAGCATGGAAGCCCTTCTTCACCTCATGAAAATCTTAGATCACCCAACACTATGATGTTCCACCAGGAAACCATCAACACTTAATTACAAGATACAAGATTCCATCCTCTGGATCTCTGGGATGAGGGATCCATATATAGATGATTGTAGGGGGGTGAGTTAGCTTCTAGGATTTTGATTAGTGTCCTCCCTATGATAGTTCTTGATTCCACTTGGAGGTTCATGATCTCTTACTCATCCTTGGGAAAATTCAGAGAGGTAAGTGTCACAAGAGAAGTTTCTGGAAGATTCCATCATCATCCACCTTGCAAACTGTCTCTACCATTTGTCTACTCTCGCCCATTGCACCCTACATAAGGGCTTTTCAGTATGCATCACACCTTTTGCATGTGGCAGGTGAGATGCATCACACCCTCTGCACTGAGCAGTCTGTATGGTCCAATTTTGACCAGTTCTCAGTAGTTTTCTGTGGAGAACTTCTGGGAGATGATGTAATCAGCCGACCTTGTTCCTTTAGGGTATGAAACAACACTTTTAGGGACTCAAAAGCCCTTGGTTTATGGTCATATATGATTGGGGTTGCAGTGCCCAAATATGTGTATAACACCTAGGGTTGTGCAGATGGGGATTAAGTTTCATCATTTATTATATAAATTTGATGCTTACTTAAGTGGCCATGATCAAATTGTCATCAACCACTTCAGCCTTGCCACTTGTAACTACCACCATGTCTCATTGTTGAAGGCTTTCTTATCGCAGTCACATGAAATTCGATTAACCATATTCATAAGCTTATCTAGTCCTTCTAGATGTCATTTCTTATTTCATCATGGTCGCAAGTCCTTAGGCCATTCTAGCAAACAAACTTCATAAACCACTGAGGATGCACAACTTACTTTCACATGAGCGATCACTATATTACATTCTTGTTAATTGTTTCCATCTTACATCATCATCGCCATGGGTCCCCAAGCATGTTCGTTTAACCAACCTCACTAGGAAAACACACCCTGCCACCTAGGACTATTGACAGCCTACTCATCATGGTCACTTGTCCACTGGAAAATCCATTTCACCAACTTCACAAACTAGCGAGGGCCAGAAGGGCGGGGATTAAGACTAATCCTCGATTAGCTTAGTGTAAACCTTAAGTAGTCTAATCACCAGGTGAATGAACATCATGTTGGAACCTGGAGGAGGGTGAACTATACTTAAACTTCCAACTTTAACCTAAACTATCTCTTCACTCCTTTGGTGTTAGACCAAGTTCCATATACCATTGGAAAGGTATCTAATAGTACTATCCAATTGAGCTTGTAGTTTCCTCATTGGAGCCAAGCAACTAAAATAGAAATTCCCTCAAAGATAACTTGACACTACCGACTGAAAATGAAAATATGCTTAACAATATTATTGGGCTTGACATCAATGAATAACCTTTGACATCAATGACAACACTTTTCTCAAAAATCTCCCCCTTTGGCATTGATGGAAACACCACCATACATTGATGGTCATTGATTGCAATGGATTTCACTCCCCTTATCAATCTTCATGCTCAGTCTCTTATGTTGTTATTCGAATGTACGTCATCTCCCCCATTTGACATCAATGGAGAAGAGGTTTCGATTCTCTCTCTCTCCATCCATTCTCCCCCTAAAGGTATATAACTGGTTATTGATGATTTTTCTTTGGACTACAAACAATTGAAATGCATGTAGTATTAATATGTCACTATTCTTGATTATTCACTATGCTCCCCTTAAGCTCATAAGAAACCAATGGTTGATCACTCTCTTCCAATATTCATCATTGTTTACTGATTCATCATTGTTCACTCACTCTCCCCCTTTTCTTATGAAAATCCAATGGCCAATTAATTTTCCCCTTGAAGGTATTTAGTCATAACCCTGGATAAAGGAGACTGTTGAAATGAATTGTTGCTCAACCTACTTAGTGTTTCCATTGAAACAAGGGACACCAATTGAAAACAAATAAACATAGATTTAGGAACCATGCATTGTAATACACTTTCTCTACTAAAACTTGGGATTTTATTGTTTATTTAAGTTGTCTACTATGATACCAATGAGTGGGAGTCAAATGATTATTCACATCCACATTTAAAACCACCTCAAAATTTTTACACATATTATTGGACTAATGGCTTTGATTCTAATTTTTTCTTGCGAAAATAACTTGTCCCAAATGCATGTTACTTCTCCCCCTGAGCTTTATCTAGTAATACTCTCTCTAAGTTCCTAACATACAACTTCCTCGATGTATTTGATGAGCCTAAATATCGCAACAAGACTGTTGCAACTCCTAACGCTATCAGATTTACTTTATCAACCTGGGGTTTCATATAAACTTGGAGGTGGCAGTGCTATATACACAATAGATGCATCATTCTACTCATGTCACTTCTCAACTGGGGCACTTGACTGTTATGAAACCAGCGCAAGAAAAGATAGAAAAGACAGATCAACGCCTTAGAATTCAGCCTCCTCGAGGGGGCAACCTCCTTTACAGTACATAAATGAATAATTCTTGGATGATACAAATGAAAAGACCTCCTTTCTATATATAGGAGTCTAAGGGTCATTATATAATCAAAGCCTACATAACAATAATAATGTAAGGGCACAATAATAACAATAGTGGGCTTCTATGGGGCACAATAGTAACAATATGGGCACTACATGGGTACATCAATATAATAAGGGGGTTGTACTAATAATAATAAGGGGTTACACTAGTAGTATAGGGGCCTAACATATTCATACCTTCATGTATCATTCATAAGGAGTCCCTACTTCTACAACCATGCTTATGAGATAGATCATTCAACCATTCTATCTACTACTATATGATGACATGACTTTATCTATCAAATCTATACACATACCTCTTCCTTCTTTTGGTCATCTAGATTTCCTTCTAGCAGCTTCCTTTCCTTGCATAAAGATGAAAATATTTCAACCAGCTTGACATCCTTCATTTCTTTGTCATCATGCCTTCATCCTACTAAGTGGATTCTACATAAGATGGAATGTAGTCTATTTGCGAGGCACATGGTTCTTCTAAGTAGAGGTTAATCTTTTGACAAAGATTCCAATGGAGGATCTTGATGATCCTCATTCCGCAAATGCTCCTTTCTAATGATGATGATGTATGATGATCTCTTTGTTTTCCTATCTTGCTAGATAACTTTCAATCATTCGAACTGTTACTTTGGTTATCCTTGTATGCTTCCAATGAAGATGCCATGAGCTACTTCCTTTCTATCATGATGACTGCCTCAACCATGTAAACTTCTATTTCAGCTATCCTTCCATGCCTCTATGATGATGTCATCTTAATCTCTGCTATAATGCATCCTATCATACTTGTGATGCTTTCCATCATGACTGCTAAGTTCTATATGCTTTAAATTTGATTGTGTGTGAGAGACCTTCTAATAGTGGACGTCTATCACTTCTTCCTTCATTGACTTCTTATGTTCTGGTTCTTCTACTTCTTCAGTGACATGGACCTCATTTCTTTCTTTCCTCTTCTTGTTGTCCTTCTTGAGTTTAGGACAGTTCCTTTTGAAATGCCCATATTCATTACATTCATAGCATTGGATCTTTGACATGTCAATCTTCTTTTGAAATCTTTTTCGAGACCTTCCTTTGTTCTTTGCCATAGCTGCAAATGTTTGAGTTTGTTCACTTGATCCAACATCATTCTTTGCCTTCAATCTGGTTTCTTCAATTTTGCATAATGACCATAGATCGTTGAATGGGGTGGTTTCCTTCTTTCTGTAGATACTAGACACAAAGTTGCCCAATTCATCTGGTAGTGCATTGAGCGCAATGGTGGTCATCTCTCGATCAAACATTACTTCTCCTAGCTCTTGTAGTTGATCTCTTATTTGAGATACCCTCATAAGGTATAAGGTTACCCCTTCTTCCTTTGATACCTTCATCTTGAAGTATGAGGTAGTCATCTTGAGCAAGACAAGTATTCTTCAGCAGCAGATAAGATATCTCCAAAGGGTGATTGCTCTTGTCTCCTTGGGTTTGTCTTCACCTGAAGTCAGATACCATGCTAATTTTTCAATGCTATATGCTGTGACAATCACATATAACAATTCTTCTTCCAATAGCAATCAATTATCTAGTATATTTTCAATCACCCAATAACAATAAGCAATTGTAGATAGAACATAAAACCATATGAAAAATAGAGGACAGCCAAGAACAATAGAGCCACAAAGATTTGGTGAAAGACCAGGGGAAAACCCCACAAGGGGGAAAACCCTTTCCAAATTTTTCTTCTATTAGATTGTCATCAAGTGTTCAGCAGAGAGATACATATTCCAAGTACATCAATAACTAGTCAAAGGTCAAAGCTTTGACCAACCTAGTCAACCAACCAATATCCAATCAAGTATAAAAGTCAAATCTAGTGAAACTTCAGATCTGCAATTTCCAGTCAAAGTTAACAGCAGTCAACACAGCCCTAACTAGTCCTTGGTCAACGGTCAAATTGGCTCCAAACAATTCAGTCAACCAGTCAAACAATGCTGTCTTTTCTACTCGGTCAAACCCAGTCAAAACAATGTCAAACTCTCGGTCAAAGGGGAGAGAAAGACTGGTCAAACCGTAATCAGACCTGCGGTCAAACCAGTCAACACATGCCCAGAAATCCTCGGTTAACATTTTTGTTCAATTATATTGTCTTTTGTCCCTGTACTGATCTGGTAGTTTTGTGACTTGTCTGGCAAGTTCATTTTATGATTTTGCAAAAGGAAAGCATAATGATATTAGTTATATGAATTTAGGGTGCAGTACATGTGATCTTTCCTTTGATTTTTATTGCATACCACCTTGTTCAATCACTTCATTAAATGTTAACGGTTCAGGCCGCGAAAGAGCAGCCTTCTATACCATGGTGATGATGAGGAAGGCGTAGAGGAAGAGACAGATGAGGTGGTTCCTGATGGTGTGGAAGAGGTGGAGCTTGCCCGTGTTAAACTTGAGCAAGCAGAAAGAGAATGTAAGCTGGTTCTTGCCGATGTCAGGACCATTTCGGTGACAGGGGATTTCCTTAGCTTAACAGAGACTGATTTGTCTCCAGAAAAGACGGGTTCTCTTTGGATGATTTCCAGTGGAAAAGCTGCTCTGGTGAGAACCTCTATTTGCCTTGTTTGTCTTTTCACAATGTGATAGCATCATTAAAAATCGGGTATAACATATGAGGCATGTTGCTACTGATTTTGTATGTTTCTTTTGTAAATATATAACTTTTGTGGCTTATCTTCATACTAACAACTTAGTTTTCTCCTTTTAAGCATTCAGACATAGCTAAACGGAATATGTAGTAGTGTAAGCTGTAATTGATTCATGTTGCATACGAGTTCTATTCTAGTTGTAGCTGTTTTAGGTACAACTGAAGATGAGACTTTTTAAAGGCACATATATTTTTAGACTACATTTGTTATTTAAGGCCTTCTATGTCTGCTTTTAGTAGGGCATTTTGTTCCTAATGGAATCTTGATGGTATGCACATTTTTTTTACAAAATCTAGCAGTCACTGGAAACTAATCTATTCTTTTAACTCTTTTATTCTGAAAACCAGAGATGATCATTAAAGAAACCATAAAAAACATATAATAATGTTATTGTTCACTACCTTGTAAACAATGCCAAATTGAAACATTACAAATATTATGAAGTTTTAATGTTAAAATTTCACACCTAGGTATTAACTGTCCATGTTTTTTTAAGACCTAATTTTATTCGCAATGCGGGTTGGCCTGATAAAAACTTCACAGGCTTCTCTGCAAGCAACTGTATCTTTCACTGTGCACATTACATCTACTCTTCAGCTCTTTCTGCAGTTTCTATGTGTTTCTTCAGTACTTTCCAGCATTGGCCCTTTCATGGATTAATGAGGGCATATTCCAGAACAATGTAGGATACTAAGACAGGGAAAATTTTAAGAACCCCCCCTAAATTTATATGTATAATAAATGGGCGAATCTCCATGGTATATAGGAAAAATGGAAGGCGATTTCATCAATAAGATAATATGTATATATAATTTTTTGGCGAATCTCTCACCAGGCATGGCGAATATTTTATTCAATTATAAAATCTTGTAAGATCTTGGCGAGTCTTTCACTAAATAATAAAAATTTGTAAGGTCCTAGTGAATCTTAGCGTTGTCAACTCTTAGAGATTTTTTTGAAAAAGTATAAAGCCATATATGACAAGAGCCACATGGTGGCAATATCACTGTTTTTTTTCACATTTCCACGACATGGAACTTGTTTATAAAATTATAAAAATGCCAACCAAGTCCCTTATAATATGCAGGTAAGCTTATAATAGAGTCTGATACCTCTACTATGCTTGTCTTCATTCAAGTGTCATATCTGCTATAATTAACACTGTGAATCACAACTCTCTCAAAACTCAACTCTATAGTGTAATTAAAACCTTTAGAAATTGAATCCGACAACTCTATAAAAAGGATTAGTGAAATAGAAGCTTTTGTGAATGAGCCCACTAACTATCACTACTAAACAATCAATCTAGACTATGAAGTCTTCCATCTTCATCACAATCGTGCTCACGATCAAGGGAGTGCGACCACCTGGCCTGACATAATGGCCATCATAGTTTCCAATAATCAACAACCACCTTGCAAGGACATCTTAGCTCATGTCTCATGAATTTTATTCATCAATCTTAACTAATATAAATCTTATAAAGATAATATTAGAA
>APFE031287981.1:1658-32591 GCA_000404065.3 Pinus taeda | reverse complement strand
AAAACCTATTCTTGAAAATGGGTGAATGGAAGGTTGTAACTCCTAATTTCAAGGGCTAAATTTACCTTTTTTACCCTCTCCCTTAAAATAAGGTGGGCTATTTGAGGTGATTTGTAAAAATGTACTATGATACAAAATATTCGCCCACTAAAAATTTAAAACCCCTTAATTTCGCCAAAGGGCGAACATTCGCCCCTAAAATTTTCCATGTACTAGGAACAGACATTGGAAGGGGAAGAAACCCTTGTGAGAAAGAATAATAGGGAAGGGAAATATAGTTCAATGGAACAACTGCATTGAAACATATTGGAGGGAGAAGGGCAAGAAACTTGGGTGAGAAACAATGTTGCGAAAATCGCGATCTAATTGCACTTATTTATTTTTTTTCAAAAAGTTATAGTTTTTCCCTGAAATGATTAAATTGGTTGATTAAATCGGCAATTTTTTAATTTTGAAAAATTGCCGATTTAATCATTTTAGGGAAAAAAATCATGATCAGAACACAAAAAATTGTATTTTTTGTTTAATTTTGCCGATTTTTACCAATTTATCCTGATTTTTACGTTCTTTTCTCTTTTTCTGGACCCTCGCTGATTTAATCTCGTTTATGATTATCGTAACATTGGAGAAATGAATAGGAAGGGAAATATAATGTAATGGAACAACAAAATGGAAATAGAAGGGTGGGGAGTTAAAGGGTGTAGGATAGGAGAGAAATGTTGAGGAATGGGAACAAGGTGTGGGGGAACGTGATATAATATGAGACATATGGGATGTTGGTAATGGAAAAGGACGAGGGAAAAAGTAAGATGGGATGGAAGATAAGGCTGTGAATAAGAGGGGAAAAAAGAGAATGGGACAGAATGAGAAAACTATTTTGGCTCCAAATGTTAAAAAAATAAGATGGAGCCTGAAAGCTAGATATTAAAGTTTATTCTTTTATTCTATTTTTATTTCCTTTAATAGCCTGGGGGGAAAAGTGACAGTAATTGTGGTGGAAAGGAACACACAGAAAATAAGAGGAAAATAGGCAGGTGGGGTATTAAGAAATAGTTGTTTTTTTTTTTTTTTTTTTTTTTTTTTTTAACAATTTCTGTACCCTTCTATTTCATGTCATATATGAGAATTACTGTTGAATGTATATTTTTTTACAAAATTTCATGACTTGTGTTTTAATCTTTTAGGAATTTCTGTTATGCTAGACAAAGTTTTAAATCGTATGACTTTGAAATAGAATGCAGTGGTAGTTCCACTATAGCTGAAACATTGATTTCTCCCTTCTAAGTAAGAATCAAATTCATACCATGTCCAGGTTCAAAAGCTGAAAAAAGAGTTGGGCAATAAACATAAAGCTAGAAAGGCTGCTTCTGCATCATTAAGGTTGGCTCTGCAGAGGGCTGCACATCAACGGCTGATGGAGAAGGAGAAGAACAAAAGTCCCTCATTTGCTATGCGTATTTCTTGGGCCATTGATAAAGTTGTGTGGACCATGTTATCTGATGGAAAGGCATTTGCAGAGGCGGAAATAAGTAACATGGTAAATATATGTCTTTGAGAGACTATAGTAGAAAATATGTACAATTCATCTTATTTGCATTGTTAAAGATTTTTTAATTTGACATTTCTTTGTTTCAAAATATAAGTTAGTTGTGATGTTTGGCTAGTCTGCTCTCATTTATTCAAACAGGATTTTCAAATAAAGGCGAAAGTACATAGTTGCAGTTTTCAGATGTGGAATCCAATCAATCTGGAATTCACAATTAAGCAGAGTTACCTATGCATCAAATTGATTGAATTTTCAGCTATATAATGATTATTTTCAACACCTTTTTGATGACGGTCAGAGGACACGATAATTCTCTAGATAGTAGCATATTAAATGGTCAATGCAAACTAGATATTATTGCCACTGCATGTAAGTTGTCATGCAAGAAAGTACTTCATATCAAAGATGCGTTCTCAGTTTTCAATCTCTGGTGACTAGCAAACACTGCTTAGTAATGTAGCATTTAGCATTAGATCATAGAGGGCTGTATTGTCTGCTAAGCTATGTATGTTCTTGTGGAATATTTGGACATACAAATGGTGGTTTAGTTCCCTGTTAGTAGTTGGACAATTTGACATTCGTCAGAATCCTCATGTATTATTTGTTGCAGAAATCTGACCAAAGGTGGGAATGTTAGACCTTTCCATCTACAGGAATCTCTAATTCAGTATCTAAGACACAGCAACGGTTGTGAGGGGTTGACCATTCATTCGAAATTGAGCTAACTGGTCTCCCTCAGTGTGTCCAAGTGACGCTCAAGCCTCCCCTTATACTTTTCTCGTTTATAAATCAAAGACCGAGATTAAGTCCCTAATCATCGGCTAAGATTAACTCTGGCTTGATCCATGACTTTTGGACCTTTCTAACACAGTTTTATATTAATTCACATTAATATTTTATTTTCCCGAAGTTTAGACTTAGGGACTCATTAAAAATATTAATTATTTTAATATCTCCCAAACTGTTTAGAATCTGCCCAAACCATTTTTGAGTATTGGAGATCTCATGTGCTTTAGCCTCTCCACCAATTTTCGTGGCTAGAGCACATCCGAAATCAACACACATACCTAGTAAGCTGGCATAACATGAGCAATGAAACACTGGACATCAATTCATTTCATTAAAAAGGAAATAGATACACTTAAATTTGAGTCACTTAAATTTACTAGAAATTGAAGAAAGGGAGAGCCACTGTCCACACAACCATAGGCACAACTACACTACACATTTCTTGTAGTTGGCCACCCCTAAGCGAGATCCTAGGCTTGAAGGGAAAACTTCACTTGGGGTTCTGTTGGTTGTAGTATCTGTTATATCAGTGACCCAACATTTACTATCAATGCAGGGTCTGTAGACTTTGAGGTGCAACACTGGAAATGCCTGAGAAAGACCCTAAGAACCTATAAATCAAATCCTTACTCTAACTTATTCATCAACACCCTTATAAGTTCCTGCAAACAATAGTTAATCCCGTGGTCTAGTTCCTGCATTCACTTCAGCAGTTTATTAGAAGCAAACCCTAATTATCAGTCAACTGTAAATCTGATCATTAACTTCTTAACTAACTAAGCAAACTGAGCATAAAGATTGTCTTGATAAACTAGAAAACACAAGAGTGAAGTCTCTATGCACTTTAAGCACTTCTCATGCCACACAGAGCACTCAAACCAAAATGAATGATAAACCCTAATGTGAATCCTGTACTCTTGTTCTATCACCACTCAAACCTGTGTAAAATCAAGAAAATAAAAGAATGGACTCAGATCTGCTTAAGGTGCTATTAATTCAACCAAATGCATTAACTTTCTAAACAGGCACTGCATGCATAAACGAAAATATCCTCTCTCTGATCAAATATCCTCACAAACTCATATGCACACTCCAACAAATATCCTAGTTCTTGAACCTAATATCAAGACTGGAAATACTATGCTATCAATACCTATGCAAGAAGGAAACCAAAGGCAAAGCACTCTATGACCCTAGGAATACAAATAAATACCTTGCAAACTAATGTTTGAAGAAGCTACAGGGATATGGCACTAGAGATACCAATCAATACTCTGTAAACAACTAGTCAGAAAGGCTACAATTGTATGGTTTTAGAGATTAAACCAAAAGTCACAAGTGTATACTTTGCATGAATTAAGATCTCTAGCTCTTGTGTCACTATTGACTCAAGACCTGTAGATCTAGCTCTTGTTTTATGATATCTCTATACCAACACTT
This sequence comes from Pinus taeda, assembly GCA_000404065.3. Taxonomy (NCBI): domain Eukaryota; kingdom Viridiplantae; phylum Streptophyta; class Pinopsida; order Pinales; family Pinaceae; genus Pinus; species Pinus taeda. The sequence continues at coordinate 28,816 of APFE031287981.1, read as the reverse complement.
CATCAAAACATTACCTATTGATAACAACATTGAAACCCTAAATCAAGCTCAGAAGCAAAGTGTTGAAAGAGTGAGTCACCTCAGAGCATATGAAAGAATATTATTATAACTTCTGATCACCGTTCACACAAATAAGTATATAATGCTTCCCATAAAGATCTACCACACGGACAACCATCTGATTTCCAGATTTAAGTATGAAACAAATATCGTTGAGTTCTGTAAATCTTAGAGACAAAGCATAAAAATTATACACGCAGGATCCTTAAATCAGAAATCAAACCACAACAGTTATCACACTAGAGTATGACATAACACACACTACTCAGCAGTTGAGCAAACCACTCAAATTGATAAATAAACAAGAGGGGTGATGTGCTGGATTGGTTGGGCGCTAGCCAACCAGCTCGTGCACTTTGCAAATAACTTAAATCAGAGAGTAAATCTAATCATCAAATACACAATAAAATGAAATACAACTTGCCATCAGAGCTTTTATATTAAATATTACTCTATCTTTTGTTACATTAGAAGCTAATGTCTCAGATCTAGTCGACAGTGGAACAACACGCAAACACTAAACCAACATCATGACGATACTATAGTGTCACTAGCTAGGCATAGCGTCGTAGCTCGTCTTATACAAGTTTTACAATACATATTATGATATTTGGCTGTAAACAAGCCAATCGAATACAAAACAAGATAGATGAAGATCCTAAGTTTGTAAATAACTTGATTCAGGAGGAGAAATATAATCAGTTGTTGGAGTAGTGATTTGGGGATTCCCAAATTTTCACATGGTATCAGAGTGCAGGTGAAGCAAGAGAGGAGATCGGAAGAGCCTAGCGCTGAAGAGAAAGAAGGACATTGAAGTGCTGCGTAGGCAGCAAATCGAATCCCTAGAGGGATTGCATAGTCTAGGCTAGGAGGGAAAGGTTCTCGAGTGTTGAAGAATCTAGGGTATCTAGGTAGGATGAGATTCTTCTGATGATGATAACTATTTGTGAGGTACTTTTTACTTTTTCTTATTAGCACAATTTTTTCTTATTATTGTTAGAGTGTGTTCTCTTACTTCATCAAACAATTACCAAAACAAAAGAGACAAGAGCACAAGATGTTGGCTCTCAACCAGGGAAAAAACTCCTTCTCTTAGAGAGGAAAACCCTTATGCAAATTTCTCTTATTGAAGCTTCAATTGACAAATGCCAAACCCCAGAGCCTTGACTAGTGTATCCTCCAAGCACAAGACACAGTCTCTATACCTTTTGTCCTTTAATAAATGCTTTCTTCTGCTCTGCACCTTGATCTCTTCCCACGCACTTCTTTCGGCAACTGATAGCTCTTTTTCCGGTATATCTCCGTGTAAGGGGCTGATCCTCTTACCCTATTGCAGATCTGATTTCTTCGCATGTGTGGTTGATCTAGGGCTTGAAATAAACCCTTTTACTTGCTCCCTTCCTTTGCTAGATGTGGGACCTCCTTCGCTTGAGATGGAGGCTTATTTGGAGCCTCTTGTCACCCAATTGAGCTCTTCTTGTGTTGTTGTCCTTGTGGATCTGATATGATCGCACAGATACCCTCTCTCCTTCGCTTGTGTGATAGAAAATAGACCCAAAATAGTGCTCCCAAACTCGGTTTCTTCTTCCTCTTCTTCACTGCCCTAGAATCACCTTAATGCTCCTGCACCTCTTTTTTGTCCTTTCTTCTTTGCTGATTTCAGAGATGAATAATGCCCCTTTGGTGAGGTCGAACTACCCTATATATAGGAATCTGTCCCTCCTATTTGGGCCGACTTGAGCCAGTGAGGCCGACTTGAATTTAAGTGCACCAAAAATTCATTTCTTGAGCCGACTTGGAGAGGAGACTTGTCTTTGCTTTGGAGGATCACCTTTGACATCTTTCTTTGACTTTAATACATAGATTTACATAGTGTAACATGCCCACATGGGCCTTTAACAATTACATTGACTCTTTGACTTTCCTAGAAGCATTTAAACATGTGCTTGACCTATCAAATGGGCAAGAAACCCATTCTTGATAATGGCAAAAAATAATAATTGTTTTGTTTTACAAGTACAAAGATCAAAATTACATTTATGTAGACTAAACCTAGTTACACTTTCTTCAACACTCCCTCTTGAGGTATTCATAAATCATTTTACGAGGTATTTGGACATTTTCAATCTGAAGAGTTCACATAAGAGAAATTAGACTGGCAATCAATTTGTTATAACATCATAATAACCAACATTGTTTCCACAACAAGGCCTTGATTGACAACTCTATCTCTCATTAGATCAGAACACAATGTTTGCAAGACCAATGACTATAGACACCTTCATCATTGTCTCTCAAGGTACATACCCACCCGGGTGTTCACTGGGTATGGCCTTCTAGGAGTATTCTTGTCTTGGGTTCCCCGCCCTCAAAGAATATCAGTCCTCTTGCCTACTCTTGTCTTGGATGCCCTACACATACTCAAAGAGCATGGGATGACAGGTGATTACCTAATCCTCCATTATTTCTTCCCAAGTGAAGACAAGAATGTTGTGTCTATCTTTCCCTCTCAACTAGGGAAGATATGTCCATTCCTATAAAGGAATGTACCCAAGTTCCCTCTAACCAGGGACTTGCCCAAGCTTCCTCTTAATTAGGGACTTTTCAGAGTTCCCTTTCAACAAGGGACTCTTCTTTTCATCATCAACTTCTTTTTGTGGGTCCTTTAGCTGCTTGATCACTTTCTTTCCTTGATGTCATGAAATTCAGTTGAGCTTCTTTCTGATAGGGCGTCAACAATCGATCACTTTCCCTCTTGGTTTGTCATGTTATTCCTTTCTTCATGGAAATTGGCCTTCTTGGTACATATCTAGAGCCTTCTTCATATGGCTACTTCTTTCTCATCATACTTCTTTCAGGAATTTCCATCCACCACAAGAATGCTAGTTGTACTTGCACTTACAACTCTTGTTCCAATAACCCTGCATGACCCCATCTAGATATTACTCAAGAAAAATCCAAATATAACATTAAGTCAAATAGTGCCTTTTGAGATGGCTCTTCATCATGACATCTTTTATTGGCTTGAACCACTAACATCCTGTATGTTTCACATCTCCAAGGCCTTTTAAGGTGTCAAGGGTCCTTAGAACTTTTTCTTTCTTTGTCAGAGATCTCATGCCTTCTTTCGGGAGATGTCTTAACAAATCTGTTGGATGTTGATTCCTAGTGTCCATGGTGTCCTTTTATCCCTGATCTCTTCTCCCATATGCTTCTTTATAGGTTTCCTAATCACCTCATACTCCATATGAGGTCATTTTTGATGTTGACGTTTATCAGTGTTGTGAACCATGCCTTCATGAATATTCTTAATGAAAGAGATCTACCCTATTCCTTCCATGCTTCTAGAGCAATTCCCCATGCTCATTAATACAAATGATGACATGACTTAACTGAAAAACATAGATGCAGACATACCTCATCTTAGTTCTTTTTTTGATCACCTCAACTTCCTTGATTGAGATTACCTTCAATCTTCTTGCTTTGCTACATCTTTCTTTGCCTACATATCATTCGTTCTAGAATCCTAATAAGTGGAATTTCTATCGAGACATCTGCTTTTCTTGGAAGTCATGAACCCTCTATTGAAGTTTTTTCCGGGGGATCCTTATTGTCCTCATCCTGCAAATGTTCCTTCTTGTTGATGATAGTGGCCTTCTAAGATGATTCTTCTTGATCATGATCATTCCTTTATGCATTGATGAGGTCATTCAATGGCCACATCCTTCCTACATGAATATCTTTATTTGAACTATCTTTGTATAATGCTCCTATATTCCTGAAGATGCCATTCTCATAAATCATGCATTCTATCCTACTTATGTTCCTATGATAGTCAAAACTTTAAAGAAGACTGGTGAAGAAGTTGATCTCAGTCATAGTAGAGATCCAGAGGAGCCTCCTTCTTCTACTTCTTATCTTCTTCTTTCACTTCTTGGGTGATGTGGGCTTCTTCTCATTTCCTCTTATTGTTTTCCTTCTTGAACTTGGGACAATCCCTCTTATAATCTCCATACTCTTGACAACCAAAGCATTGGACTTTGGACATATCTCTTTTACCCTTTCTCTGCGGACCAAACTTGCCAAATTTCCCTTTTCTCTTGGCCATAGCAGCAAATGCTTGCTATTTTGATCCCACATCATCCTTGGCTTTGAGTCTAGTCTCCTAAATCTTGCATAGAGACCAAATTTCATTCAGTGGGGTAGCTTCCTTCTTGGCATATATACTTGATGTGAAGTTGCCTTATTCCTTAGTTAATGCATTGAGCACCACAATTGTCATCTCTCTATCTGACATAACTTTTCCTAATTCTTGTAGTTGGTCTCTCATCTTAGATATTTTCATGAAGTAGGGAGATATTCCTTCTTCTTTGGATATCTTCATTTTATATAATTCATTACGCAACGATATTACTTCTCCAACTGTACTAACTAGGAATAGCTCCACCAGCTTATCATAGATTTCTTTAGATGTTTCAAGTTTGGAAACATAAGGAATGAGAGGGTCCTTGATGCATTCTATCATAATCCTTTGAGCCCTTGTTTCATCCTTATTATATTTTGCTAAGGATTGAGTTTGCTCCTTTGCAAGAACAATGACATTACCCTTGATGTAGTCCATAACTTCATTTTCTTTGAGAAGTAGATCAGTCCTCTTTTTCCATGCAAGGAAATTAGCAACCCCAACCAATTTGTTGCTCTCCTTGCAAAAAGACATTTTGATATGTTCAAAAGAGGACAAAAAATACTTACTTGAGTGAGTTGTTGTGAAGTGATCTTGCTGTTTCCTTGAAGATTTGATGATTTGACTTCTTAGATCTTGGAGTTCTTCAAGATGCTTCCTTCAAGGTGCCTTATGAGAGATTTGCTGGGTGATGAAAACTTCTCACTGTGTAGATTTGGAGATCTTCAATGATGAGCCTAAATATTTGGGTGCCTTTCTTTGATGTAGACTCTTTTTGGATGTACCTTCTTGTAGATGCCTTTAGATGGAAGGTTTTCTTCTTTCCTTTTTCCCAGAATGGTAGTCCTTCTTGATGGATCTAGGAGAGGAGATGGTAGTCCTTATTTTGATGGATCTGGAATCATAGCTTGTAGATCTGATGCTTCAACCTTTGTTTTCTTGAGATGTCCTTCCTTGATGTGTCACCTTAGCTCTAATACCATCTTGAAGAACCCAAGGCATCTAGGTAGGATGAGATTCTTCTGATGATGATAACTATCTGTGAGGTACTTTTCTACTTTTTCTTATTAGTACAATCTTCTCTTATTATTATTAGAGTGTGTTCTCTTACTTCATCAAACAGTTACAAAACAAAAGAGACAAGAACACAAGATGTTCGCTATCAGTGAGAGTAAAACCTCTCTCTCCTAGAGAGGAAAACCCTTATGCAAATTTCTCTTATTGAAGCTTCAATTGACAAATGCCAAACCCTAGACCCTTGACACAGTCTCTCTTCATTTTGTCCTTCAATCAATGCTTTCTTTTGCTCTGCACCTTGATCTCTTCCCTCGCACTTCTTCCAGCAATTGATAGGTCTTTTTTCGGTATATCTACGAGTTAGAGGCTGATCCTCTTACCCTACTGCAGATCTGATTTCTTCGCACATGTCGTTGATCTAGGGCTTGAAATAAACCTTTACTTACTCCCTTCCTTCGCTAGATGTGGGACCTCCTTCGCTTGGGATGGAGGCCTATTTGGAGCCTCTTCTTACCCAATCGAACTCATCTTGTGTTGTTGTCCTTGTGGTCTGATATGATCGCAGAGATACCCTCTCTCCTTTGCATGTGTGACAGAGAATAGACCTAAAACAATCCTCCCAAACTCGGTTTCTTTCTCCTCTTCTTCGCTGCCCTAGAATCACCTTAATGCTCCTGCACCTCTTTTTCATCCTTTCTTCTTTGCTGATTTCAGAGATGAATAATGCCCCTTTGGAGAGGCCGAATTGCCCTATATATAGGAGTCTGCCCCTCCTATTTGGGCCAACTTGAGCCAGTGAGGCCAACTTGACTTTAAGTCCACCAAAAATTCATTTCTTGAGCTAACTTGGAGAAGAGACTTGTCTTTACTTTGGAGGATCACCTTTGACATCTTTCTTTGACTCTAATACATAGATTTACATAGTGTAACATGCCCACATAGGTCTTTAACAATTACATTGACTCTTTGAATTTCCTAGAAGCACTTAAACATGTGCTTAACCTATCAAATGGGCAAGAAACCCATTCTTGATAGTGACAAAGAATAATAATTCTTTTCTTTTACAAGTACAAAGATCAAAATTACATTTATGAAGACTGAACCTAGTTACACTTTCTTCATCATCAAGGAAGATCTCTCTCTGAGTGAGTCGATAGAGAGGTAAGATTTCCAGACAACGCAACAACAGATTCAACACAAAGCAGTTTTCTGGTGAGAAGCAATTTTCTGCAGCAGTTGTTGGGGTAGAAAAGCGTCAGAAGAGGAAAGGAAACACTAGTTGAGGGAATTTTCTGCTCAAAGAATTCCTAGCCAGGGAATTTGATTTCTCATTCGTTGAGCAACAATAGAGAGGAGGCAGTTCGACATTTTGTTGGCAGAGATGGCAACTAGCGGGTTGAGAGATCAAGATCGGTTGGATGGAGCATCCAACTATGTGATCTGGAAGGCTAGGATCTCATGCCTTCTGGATGAGCATGATCTCAAGATGTATGTCAATAGTGTGGTAGCTGTACTCGGTGATGCAGATTCACTCAAGAAGTACGAGGCTGAAATGGCAAAGGCCAAGCGGTTGATCCTCAACGGAGTGAGGGATCACGTTGTATGTCACATTGCTGGCAAAGGGATGAGCAAAGAGATGTGGGATGCCTTGGCCACACTATATCAAGGATCTTCCGAGCAACGAAAGATGTACTTGGAGGAGAAGCTAAGATCAACAAGTATGAAGAAAGGGGAATGCATTGATCCCTTTCTATCAAAGCTTCAAGAAGTCCGAGATCAGTTGGCAGCGGTAGGATCAACACCTCAGTCTATAGAGATGGTGAGGTTGGCCCTAAATTTAGTTTCAGAAGAATGGGAAGTATTTGTCCAGAGTATCCTGGGCAGAGAGAGATTGTTGGATTAGGAGGGAATGTGGGCTGCTCTTTAGCAGGAAGAAATGAGGCAAGACTTAGTCAAGCACAAACTTTATGGCAACAACAACAGTGGGACGAAGCCTAAGGAGGAGGAAGAGAATGCAACCCTTGCATCAAGGGGCAGCTTCCAGCAAGAGCAACGAAAAAAGAAGAAAGACGTTCCTAAGATCAAATGTTTCTGGTGTGGTGAATTTGGTCACTACGCTACGTAGTGTCCTCTCAAAAAGAAGGACAAAGACGAGAAACATGATCCGCAGGCTGCAACTACAAAGATCGAGGAGGAGTTTGCCATGATTGCCCAGATACCTCCAGGGGAGAGGTGGGGTGATCTAGTATTGTAGTTCGAAAGAACTGCAGATGGGCATGATCCTTGAGGAGTCTACCTCTTAGATTAATACCTTGCTACGAGAGCCCATATTAGAAGTAGCAGGATGGACCGAGTCAGTTGGTGTAGAGGAGTGTCGGAGTGACAATTGTAGTGTCTAGGAGCGCCAGAATTTGTGAAGTGCAGAGCTAGTGTTGGCAGCAGTGTAGTTGGAACATAGCAGAATCAACAGTAGCACAATGGCTTAAGTGAAAACGTAGGGACTACCAACAGCCAGAGCTCCAACAACAGATGCATCACGCTGAACACCTTTGGTTCAGGATTTTGGATGGTTTTCTGTTGTTGTTGTAGCAACAACATCAGTTGGAGAGGGTTGCAGTGTAGTGGATGCAGTGTTAGCAATGGCGGGGCCAACAACGACATGGATACAACATTTGTGCAATAGTTGGTGGGCAGTGATGTCAGACATTAGCAACACAGAGAGAGATGTGACAAAGAAGGGTGATGCTTCAGCAGGTTGCAGTACTAGAGCACATTCCTTGCTAAGAGGGAGTGTTGATTTCTGGTAGCATCGAATGTGCTCTAAGCCTCAAAATTTGCAAGGAGGCTAGGACACATGTATTCCAGAATACGTAAAAATTGTTTTAGGAAATTCCACCCGAAGAAGGTTTTATTAAAATAATTAACTATTTTTAATGGAAGCCTAAGTCTAAACTTAGGAAATTAAAATAATTAAAGGGTATTAATTAAATTGGGGTTGTAATTTCTAGAAGAAGACGAGGACTATGTTACCAGGATTTGGATACGGATATGGATACGGATTCAGATCCGGATCCGCTAGTTTTTTGAAAATCCAAGATCCAGATACGACAAGGATACGTCACGTACAAAAAAATAAAATATAATAATATTTTTAAAATTAAAAAAAACACTTTAGAGTTCAAAAATATTGATGGTTAATAATTATCAATACACAATTTGAATTAAATAAGATATATATATCAATACACAATTTGAATTAAACTTATATATATATACAAAAACTAAAATATATATGAGATTTTAAATATTCATTTGTAGCTTATATTATTATTATAATATTATGTATATATCAAAATATCAATACCAAAAACTAAAATATATATGATTTCTTTTAAATGTTCAGTTGAAAGTTAACGAAACTGAAGCATATGAAGTAAATGGCTGGTACTTATATATATATATATTTCAAATTATATAAACGCTGATAATTTATCAAACTGATAATAATAATATATAAACGCTGATAATATATAAATGCTATGGGTAAACGCACTTCAAAACAGGTTTTCAAAAATGGGAAATTAACCGGTTATCGTTTCTAAATAATGCGGCTGTGGTTATAAACTATAAATGCGGCTGTGGTTATAAATTATAAATGCGGCTGTGGTTATCGTTTTAAATAATGCGGCTGTGCTTATATAAAAAAATGCGGTTGTGGGAAAGATTTCAGTACATTGAAATGGCAGAACTTTAACTAGCGTAGAAAGCGAAAACCCCAAACTCCAACGCATACACCCATTTTAATTTTTAACTTTTTCGGGTTTCAGAATTTGGGCAAAAGTTATGCGGGTTCCGGCTTTATACTAGACATACATTTCTGGCAAGGAGGAGCCGTTTCCAAAAATTGCACATCCGCCACCTGTCGTATTTGGCACGTATTCCTGCGTATCCGGATCAGATCCGAGGATACGGAGATCTTTGCCCCTCTGCTGCCGGATCCGGTAACATAGTGGAAACGCCATATTGGGATTGAAAGAAGGCATGTTCTTGGATATGTTGGGAATATTTTTGTTGAATATCTTTTATTGTTATGCATGTAATGAAAAATTGCTAGAGTTTCTATTTTCCTTGTTTAAATGAACATGTTTTCATGAAATTCTTGGTGATTGTTGCATGCTTAATCTTGTACCCTTGAACTCCCTAGAAAACCTCCTAGAGAGCCTTTTTCTAGTGAGTTTCTGCTCTCATATAATGATAGCTAGGGTTAGGAAGTGAAAACTAGGGTTTCCCCCTTACTCCCTTAAAGATATGATGTTTCCACAGTTAATGATCCTAAGACTCCATCACACTAGTAGAGAAAAGGCACTAGCAACCATCTTGATGATCAAAAACTTCAAAACTTTGTATTTTCTCTCTCTTTATATATTTTGGTCCTTCAAGAAAAGCTGTTAGGGCTAGGGTTAAGGATGAATTCAATTAGGGCATGAACGTTGGAGCTAATTTGGTACTCTCACACTTTGCTTGTCTTTACAAATTCAAAATCTAGCATATTGCATGGTAAAAAATGTCTCCCTAGGGCTAATGTCATCAACCCTAGGTAATTCTAGGCCTTAAAAATCCCTAATCCTACATAGGCTCAACTTAGAGCTATTTGAAAGATTGTCATACCATTGGTTGAGTGTATCTTGCAATGAAAACCTTTCCCTATACTTATATGTGCCATTGTTGAGCTAGATCTCGAAACTCGAGGCCACAAGCCCAATTTCCTAGGCTTATTCATAGGTGTTTTTTTGCTTATTACAAAGAATTGTGCCTTGTTCCAAGTAAGAAGTACCTTGATCAAGCCTCCTAAAATATTACCTTGACCTATCAACCTAGAATACCCTTAGGTGATCTATATTGGGAAGCTTCCCATGTGATGAAATTTTACTAAAGAGTAGGAGGTGGAGTGCTAAGGTGACAGTGGCATCGACCTCATTGTTGTGTCTTAGTCTGGCTCTTGCCGCGTGACACCTCTCACAAGGATTGCTAGATTTTGATGCAACAATGGCATCATGCCTGAGCATGATGATGCCTTCCATTTGATGCTCTTAAATGATGACATTGGTGCCCATGAGGATGTCGATGGGCTTGAGGAGGTTTTTCTTGATGATATGGAACCAACATTTGATGAGGATACATGACTTTTGGAATGAAATGCACCCCTTGGATCTATTCATTGCACATTTCATGGAGAGACACACCTTTTGGATGAAGATGGCACCCTTGGAGGGACTTTAACATAACATGTGGGTTAATTGAGATACATTTTCATGTTATTTCATTGATTTAGATATCTTTGGGGGTCGACTTGTGATCTATCCACCTTATATCATGGATTTTGGATTATTTTAGGGAGTTTAGTCTAAATTTAGTGAAATTGACTTGGCTACCCTCATACAAATAAGTGTGTCGATTCTACCTTTGGATCATTGTGACACTTGCAACTTATTTGTAAATTGTACTAACTATTTGTCTCTTCTCTCTTGTGCGCTATGGAGCACTAGTTAAGAGAAAACTTCTCTTGGATGATATTTTGTGGATGGTTCTCTCTCACGGATGATTATTTGTGATCTTTGATGTTGTCCTATGCAAATGTAAGCTATCTTCTTCCAATCTTGTTTTTGTTGATGAATAAGGGTTTATTAAAATTTTCGTCAAAGTTTTGTTAATGTTTTATGGCTTTAAAATCCCCTTGCACAAGATTTTTCGTCAAGTTTACTTGAGGTCACCTAGGTTTGGCTCCCTCCCTCTAAATCTTCCAAGAAGATAGAAGGATGCAAGGGTTAGAGGATTGAGGGACACTATCTCGTCTCCCTTAATTTCTTTGTATCCACATCCATCTCTTTTCTTCCACATATTTGACTCCTAGACTCGATTAGCCCTATGTTGAGAAGTACACTAGTCTTATCCCTTGTGCCAATCCTTTAAGACACTAACTATTTTCTTCTTTTATTTGTTCTTGGGAATTAGGGTTTATTTATAGAAAAATCATACATTTTTGGTGTTAATTATCTTGGATGTCATTGCCCTAGAGTTAGCATCTATTTGCGATTGATTGGAACAACAAAAGTCTCAATTTACATGCATTTTTCAGCCATAATTTAGGCTGACATCTTTATTGTGCTATTATATTTATTTTTAATACAAAAAGTTTGTTGTAATATATTTTCCTGTTTACTCTTTATTTAGCCCTAATTTTAGACTTCTTTATCATAGATTTTGGGGCTGTTATGAACTTTTTTCTTACTGCAGTTTCTAGTGTAAAACTTTAATTTGTAACATCCAAGTATATTTTCTTGATTGTATGTGTTTGAGAACTTATTTCAGCCATTATTGGTTGACATAAGCGCCTAGATTGAGCCATAGGAACCCTTGAACTCACATTCTTGGAATTATGCCTTAATCCACCTGAAACCTTTATGTTATATCCTTATTCTCGAGTGAAATCTTGTTGTAGAACCCTTAAGGGGCATTTAACTCAAGTTAAATTGGATTACTTGCTCTTTAAGATCTCTTAGCGAAGCCTCCCTTGTGGTGGATTGTGTCCATCATTAAAGCGAAGGGCGTTGTTGCTGAGGGGATAGTTGTAATGCTTCCATTGTTGCGCTCAATCTAGGTTGCTTATGTTGAAGAATTTAGGGCAATCAGGATTGATGATATTCTTCTTAGCATGATAACAATTTGTGAAGTAATTATTCAATTTTATCTTTAGGTAGATCTTCTTCTTATTATTAGATTGTGTGTTTGCTTCATCAAACTGCTATCAAAAACAAAGAGACAAGAACACAAGATATTTGGCTTTCTGCCAGGGCCAAAACCTCTCCCTCTTGGAGAGGAAAACCCACACACAAATTCTTCTTATAGAGATTCCAATTGACGAATACCAAGACCATGACCCTTGACCTATTCCACCACTCCAAGACCAAGCCATCAATCCTCTTCGTGTCACTGCAGAGATCATTATCTTCGCTACACCACTGAGGTCATTACTGCTGCACCATCCTGATCTTTATCATTGTTGCAACACCATTGCTGCAACTTCACTGAGGTCTTCATCATGACAATGAGGTCTTCATATGCATGATTGAGAGCTAACTTAGATCCACTGAAAACATGACTGTTTTACCATAGTTGCACTTGGCTACACTAAGATCATAGCTGTATCATTGCGATATATCATCGAGATACTTTATTAGGACGATGAGTTCCCCATACTGAGATATGAGAGTTGTACTGATATTAAGATCATGATCTTATAACTATCATGATTACATCTATGTTTGGATCAAAATTGCGTCTAGAATGTATTATAGAGATCCTCTTTATCATGAAGATACCAAGACTGTGACTAAATATGTTGAGATAGTGATCACCAAATATGTGACTTTGTCTAGAATGTTTACCGAGATACATGTATACCGAGGCTGCTAGGAGGCAGGTCCGAGTCCTTTTCCACTATGATATCCACCGGGACTTTACCAAGATCACCCGAGCTTGATGATTGGAATACTTAAACGAAATCTCAGAGATTTGCGAGGTACAGTGATTGTAAATACCCATGAAAGCGGAGAGGCATCTGAGCTCTGTTCTGCCTTCATGTACTGTAGATTTCAAACCTTATACTCATCTGAATGCTTTAGAGAAATGCGAGTTCTGTGTGGAGGCCGAAATGTTATCTCTATGGTGCCCATCCGAAACACAAAGATACTTGTCCAAAGATCTACACCTCATACCCATTTGAGGACGCAGACAAATCGAAGATTATCTTCTACCTTTTGCGTTGACCTTGATGGGGTATTTATAGTGGTTTGTCTCTATATTTGAGCTGATTTCACAAATGAACCGTTGTGTCTTTTTCTCTAAGACAACATGACTGCCATTTTTGCTATTTAATTAATTTTGAGGCCGACATGATGATCTCCTTCTCGTTTTTCTTGCAGACTTATTTGTGCTTGTAGCTGGAGGATTGAGCTTGGTCTTGGAGGGCTGCTTTAGGCTTGAATACATTTTACATAGGCTCATGAAGAGCTCCTTCATACATGACTTGAATCTTTGACATATTAATAAATCCTAAAGACATCAAGAAGAAGTCTTTTGACCTATGACACTTCTTGCCCATGAAACCCATGTAGCAAGACATACAAAATGAATTTATTCTCTTTTATTACATTAATCATAATTACAAGTCATTATGATTACCGAACCTAGTTACACTTTTCTTCAACAACTTAGTGAGGCTTTGCACTAAGGTGCTAGATTTTGCAGTAACAACTCCCTACCATTGTCCATTACAAAGCTTTGTAGATAAGGTGAAAAGGTAAGCACCACTACCCATTACCCTAAAGATGTTCTATAGCTTAGAAGGGTGTTGAGAAATGTAACTAGTACCGGTCTTCATAATTTTATTTGAGTCATGATGTAATATATTTGTCAAAAGGAAAGAAAAAGAAAATTATTATAATTTTTTATTTTATTTTTATGAGCATGGATTTCATGCTCTATGTATTTGTTTTCTAGGTCAAGCCTCTGTTGGAATCTTCTAGGTTTGTATCTTGAGTCATTACATTCTAGACCTCTCTTGCGCTCATTGTGGCAAAAAGAAAAAAAGGAGAAGATTATTTTATGTAAATTAGTCAAACAATGCTCCACCATCAAGTCAACATGCCCTATTCTTCATGTCAACCTATTAAAGGAGCTTTGAACTACTATTTATACCCATACATTCGACGTATTGAGGAGGAGATTCAAGACTATATTCGATCTGCAATTGTTAAGTGAAGAAGGAAGTGCGTGGATGTCCAAAATAGAAGTCTTTCTCATCACAATGAGGGAATAATCATAGCAAAGTAGGAAGAGATCTTTGGGAGCCAAGATTCTGCCACACATGCGAAGGAAATAGAGGAATATTGCAGGGCCGAAGATGTAGCTCGAGCTTCAGAATTGCAGGACAAATTGACTCATTTTTGAGGAGCATACTTGTGTTGACTTATGGAGGAATGAACTAAAGGTTGACTTGTTTACATGGGAGGCTGACTTGATGGATGGAAGAAGTCTATGTCTTGGTCTTAGGTCTTGGTTGTCTCATTTGATCTGGTTCATGAAAGAAGAGTAGTTTTTGGGTTTTACCCTAGAAGAGGGGTTTTTCCCTGGCTGAGAGCCTACATCTTGTGTCCTTGTTGTTTTGATCTTCATGCTTTTATTTTTGATAGTTGCTTGATGATGTGAAGATAAAAGAAGACATAAAGAAGATAAAAGAAGAGCTAAAGAAGACAAAATAAATCACAAGTAATTATCAATATAAGAAAATATTTTCCGCCTTTTTGATTTTCTAGCAAAAGGGCCATTCCAACAATAACTCATTGTGTTAGGAAGCTCGAAACTAGTTGATTTGACTTCCTAAAGGAATACCATATCTAGTTTGGTTCCTTGCAACACACCATGAACAATATGCTTGCTACTAGGAATTATCATCTCTCTCATATTACAGGATAATAATAATAGCTTAATTCCAAAGGGAGATGAATACTTAAGCCACTAAATTGGTTACCTATCGCAAAAACCTCCAAAGAGGGGTTTGTTTGTTAGGTGAATGAACAATGGCATCTTTGTTAGATTTAACATGTGGCTTAGGACTCAAGGAACTGCCTAGCCCGTCCACCTAAGTGAGGGAAGAAGCTTCCTTCTACTTATTGGACTACTCCTACCAACCTACATTTATCTCCATGTTGTTTGTCTCAAGTCTACTTGAACACCAGGAACCATAGGGTTAGAACTCCATCCTTGTCAAGGATTCTCAGCCAATGAGGAACTACTAAGCCATGTCATTGGTTACAACACTAGACCACTAGGGTTTAGGGAAGATCCCTAGCATGAATCCCTAAAGGAATCACCAACACCTTGATATCCTAAAGTTGTTGAAGGACCACTACCATTAACACTGTAACCTAAAGCCACCAAAAGACCACCTAACCTGTTGAGCACACTTATACTAAGAGTGGTTGTTGAATCAGTGTAAGACACTTTTTACATATTTAAACATTCATGAACCATAAGAAAACAACCACATATGATATCTTTCAACTGCAGAAAAAGGAACACAAGATTTACGTGGAAAGCCTTTTGGGAGAAAACTATAAAACTTCTTCTTATAATTCGTTGTAGGCACCAACCTACTGTTACAAATATTTGTAGGAACCAACCTACTGGAGACACCAATCCCCACTGCTGCAAATATTTCTAGCCACCAACCTACTGGAGATCCCAATCCCCACCACTACAATTATTCATAGGCACCAACCAACTGGAGACACCAATCCCCACTTCTATAATTATTTGTAGATATCAACCTACTTCACCAAGTCTGCTTGCTACTTTTGCTTTTGCCAGGTTTGCTAGCTGCTTTTACCTTCACCAAGTCTCCTTGATGCTCTGCCTTCACTGGGTCTACTCGCTGCTTCTGCCTTCACTGGGTCTACTTCTCCCAAAACTTGTCATTATTGGCCTCTTCCCAATAACGGACATGTAAAACATGTCACATCCAGTTTTGCAAATTTGATTTTGAAATTTTTACCTAAGGCACATCTGTATGTTTCCTTAGATCCCTAAAATTTCACAATATGAGAAGTTCTAGAAAAGAGATTACAACAAAAATTCTAAGCTGACTTGTTTGAAATTGATTTAAGGGTCATTCAGAAACCCTAACATCCACAAGGCATATCTTCGAAAATATAGTGAACCAATGTCTAATTTTTTTTACTTGAGGTATTGCTATGTCTCCACAGGTTTATGAAAATTTCATAGTCTATCCTATCCCAAAAAATAAGTCATGGTGAAAATGCCAAACTGACATCTTCGAAACTGATTTCAAGACTATTTAGAAACCCTAACTTCCACAGGGTATTTCTTTGAAATTATAGCGAACTAAAGTATGAAATTTTTACCTGAGGTACATAAAGATCTCGCTTGCATCTCCTCAAAATTTTGTTGAAATTTGGCAACTCAGGGAGAAATTCCCTCCATTGGGAAGCCTACCTCACCTAGAGAAGCCCCTCTTAGCCCTTGGAAGAATTTAATTCGGCCAAATTAAAAATATTATTTTTAAGGTGAAACCCACATGTGCACAAAAGTACAAGTCAACCTGGGCAAGCTAATTCGACCCCTTGGGACATATAAATAGACCACATGCCACATCACTTTGGAGCATCATCACACAAATCATTCTTCTCTTGGATTGGTTCGTGCAACTCTGAAATTGCAGGTTCATCTTCACATGTGTGAAGGAGAGAGGGCTTTTTTGTTGGCCGAATTTATCTTCTATTTTGGGACTTTGACCAACGTTGACTTTTTGGAATTGGAGCTTGGTTTGACTCTGATTTTCTGATCTGTTTGGAAGGCCGAGTTGATTGGGAGGTTGACCGAAATCTTTCAGGGCACATTGACAAGCATTGAGTGAAATTGCAGATGTCAAAGTTTGAGTTTGACTAGATTTGGAGGCATTGTTTTGGGATTGTTTTGACTTGACTTTGATCAGCAAAGAAGGTCACATCTTTTGACTGCTGACCAAACTGATTTGGAGGACTGTTGACCATTGACCATTGACCATTGACTGATTAGGGCTGTTGATGGTGTTGTTGATTTTGACCAGAATTGCAGATTTGACTTGTTGACCAAATTTGATTTTTGGGCTCATCTTTGATTGAAAATTGGTTGGTTGACTTTGGATAGTCAAAGGTTTGACTTTGACTCATTGTTTATGAATTAAAACATTGTATCTCTTTGCTGAACATTTGATGACAATCTAATAGAAGAAGAATTTTTGAAAGGGTTTTCCCCATTGTGGGGGTTTTCCCTGGTCTTTGACCAAATACTATGTCTCTCTTGTTCTTGGCTGTCTTCTATTGTGCCTCAGATTTTTTGTTCTATCTACAATTGCTTATTGTCACTAGAAGATTGAATTATATTGAATAAATTTATTGCTAATTGAAGAAAAAATGAAATAAGTGACTGTACTAAGCATAGAACACTAAAAAATTAACAAATTTCACAATATAAAACATCTTGAAGAAAAGTTATAGCATAAATGCTAGAATGAATCATTCACTCCACAAATCACTTTTTTACTCTTCCTTTAAAATCCAGAGAGTGCTCCCCATCTTCTCTTGTGCACCTTAGATTTCTTCTTGCTTGGATGATCTTCAAATGGACTCATGTATCCTTTATTTACAGTGTTTCTATGTTCACTTATGGGGCTGACTTGGAAAACTTGTTGGGTTGACCTGTACTTTTTGGCTGGGCCAACCTGACAGAATCTTTTATATCTCCTTGTTCCTATGGAGTTAGAGGGAATGTCATATAAGTTGGAAAGGTCTCAGAATGAGCTTTTCAACTATATATCCTGTGCTCCCATTTGAGCTAGGTCTTTAGAGTTAAAGGCCTTCAAAGATAGAGTATGCAAACTAGGCATAAAAAAAACTAGGTATTTAAACAATATTTCCAACAATTTTCTTCATGCAATCTTTATTGTAAACATCTATATCCTCCCCCCGTCTTTGACATTAAAGACCTAAGCCACTAAATTGGTTACTTGACGCAAAATGCTTCGAAGAGGTGGTTTGTTTGTTAGGTGAGTGAAGAATGGCATTTTTGTTAGATTTTACATGTGGCTTAGGACTCAATGCCCTCCCTAGCTTGTCCACCTAAGTGAGGGAACAAATTCCTTCTACTTGTTGGACTTCACCTACCAACCTACACTTATCCACATGTTATTTGTCTCAAGCCTACTTGAAACATCGAGAACCATAGGGTTAGAAATCCATCTCTGTCAAGGAGTCTGAACCAATGAAGAATTGCTAATCCAAGTGATTGGTCACATCACTAGACCACTAGGGTTTAGGGAAGAGCCCTAATGTGAACCCCCAAAGGAACCACCAACACCTCCATGTCCTAAAGTCGTTGAAGGACACTACCATTAACATCCTAATGTGAAGCCATCAAAATATGACCTAGCCCATCCCCCTAAGCTACAAGAATGTATTGCATGACCGCACCTGTTGAAGGTCCCTATCCTCTGTTTACAATGAGGAAAGTCTTTGATGAGATGATCCTAAGCCTTGCAACCAAAGAATGCATTTGGTAAATTCAAGCATCTAACCTTCTGCTATGGACTTTAATCCACAATGCACATAGAAATGTGAGGTGGAAGCTTCTACTTTAGTCCACCTCCACAAAAAACCTTAGATTAGCATTGAAGGAATTTTGTTGGCCGTCATGGATAATTTTAGTTAACATGTTCTTTGCTTAAAGTTGAGACAATTACTTCGATGTTCCATATTAGCCCAATTACAATTCCATTTCTTTTATTAGCAATCACATAAACCATTATCACATTGACAGTAACTGAAGAAAGAACATAAACAATAGATGCAAAAGACAAGGGAACACAAGAATTGGCTCAAACCAGGGAAAAAGCCCAATAAGGGGAAAGCCCTTGATCATTCCTGCTTATTATTAATAATATCGAATGTTCAGCGAAGAAAGAGAGAGAGAGTACAATCAAAGTCAAAATTGACTTGCCAATAGATGATCAATACCACTATCCAAATGTCAAAGAAATAACCCAGTCAAGTTTACAATTCTTCCTTCAGACAACAACAGACAAACTCTGCCCTAACCAGTGGTCAACGATAGTCAAAGCAACTACAAAATAGTCTGCAAAAGGAGCTCGATCCTGGTTCAATTATTGCGGCCTCCTTTGCTGGTTATAATGAACCCAAAATAGTCCAATACTGAGCAGTCAATGTGATGAGGAACTTTGCGATCAAAGCTCTGCAATTAGGGCTTGCAATCAAAGAGCCTAGATTGCCCAAATCTTGTGCCAATAGATGCGACCCTCCTTCCTAGGCAAGCTACTCCAACTTGCTACTGTCTAGCCTCCTTCTATGCCTCTTAGCTGCCCCAAGTCCTTCTATGTTCAAGCACCTCCGACTTGCAACTCCCTGCTGTATGTTCTTGGCCATCAAACAAGAGGAATAAGGCTTGCAACCTAGTTGAAGGTACCCTCCACAAGTGCGGCCTACTGTAGGGAAGGTTTGCCACATAAAACAGTCAAGAAATCATTTCTAAACCAACCCATAAGTCCTCCTTAAGGATGCAACCTTCTCCTACAATGGCTCAAACCTGCATATGAGACAAAAATAACCCAAAACAAGCTCTTCGTCTTCCTTGCTTAGTCTTCTAGGGCTGTGGCCAACTTCAGATGAGAATTCCTCATGAAATAATGCACTTGGATGTGTCAAATGAGGTTGAGGGTCTCCTTTATTTATATGAGATGAAGGGGGTTCAAATTGTCTAATTAACGCCAAGCCGACCTTGACAAATTGCACATGTGTGGGCTTGATTCCAACAACATATTTCTCCTTGTCCAAATTTAGCAATCTTTAGGTCAATTTTGGTCCTCTTGAAAAGAGGAATTTGATGCCACAATTACTTTCTTTAAATGAGCTTCCCAAAGTGGAATTTGGCCCTAGTTGCATATTTTAACACTTTTTGAACCTCCTGGTATCAACAAATAAGTGCATATTCATAGGCGGGGCCAAGAATTCTTGTCAATGAGGGTAGTGAGCGTGACTGTGATCCTTTTGGGTTGAAATTCGCTTGCCGGGATTGAACAAAGATGAGAAATCCAAGATCATTCCATGTATCAAATTGAAGCACATGCCATGTTATAGTGTCAGAGTTAACCATGAAGCACAAATATTAATATTCCTTATTTTTTTTGAATTTTTATAATAAGTTTGAATTTTTAAAAATGGTAGATATTATTGACTTATCCCTTCTTCCTATGCTATTTTTTCATAGTTACTTCCTTTGTGTATGTGCCTCTACTCTACTATGTTTTGAAACTTGTTACCTTACACAAATTCCCTTATGTGTGTCGTGATTCCTAGCCATGCTTCCTAGCCATGCTCATGTTACAAGCACACATTGTAACTATATGAGGAACCCTTTTATCAGGTGCCCTTCTTTTGAAGTTTGCCATGGTTTCCAAACCCTTTCATGTTATGAGATTCTAGTTTCTCTTCTGTCACCAATCATGTCTTTCATGACAACATTTCATGATGACAGTTGGTACTTACATTGTTTTAGGTTGGTGAGAAAGCTTTCACTTGCACAAGTAGATGTTCATGAACTAGTAAAAGCGTAGGTTCGAAGTTCAAACTAATCTGGTATGGGCCAGACTCAGTCACTCAACAAGTGGGAACTTCCAATGCCTTTTGGTTGGATTTCCTACCACTACGTGGTATTTATGATTTTGTCAATTTCTGTCAACTCAAAGTTATGAACCTTCACATCTCGAGGAAGAGGTCTCAATGATGCACCTAGAGGAAACCATGCCATATTTTCTGCCAAGTTTGATGGAAATGGTTGGCTACAAGTGAAATGGTTCCTAATCAACCTTTGAGCAAAGAAAAATGGGGACAACTTCCTATAATTAGGGAGGAAATGATGGGACTTTGTAGGTGAAAAGTGGACTATGTATTATATCTGTAGCTTTTATTTTAGGACTATTACCCACCACCTGTGGGTGACCACTAGCTTTCAGTCCGCAACGAGCAGCGCCTTGCAACCACTTAATATCTCGATGTGCTACTATTCTTCTCCACATGAGCCAACCATTGTGCGCCCTTGTTCATCTGTCATGACGTATGTTTGAAGGTGGGCCTTCCAACCCCGAAGGTATGGTTTTTCTTTATGTAATTGGGTGTCATGCTTGCTCTTCTTAGGCACACTTGGACATGGATTAGTGGGTGGATTCTGTGGAAAGAAAGGTTTTGACTGTACTCATGTTCCTTTACCTCAACTTGGGGGTTAATCTTATATCCTAGTACCAAGGGATCTCCTTTATTAGCTACTAGCTTTAGGAGTGGCACTACATGGGAAACCCTGATTTTGGTTGTGTGGTCCTGCTTCTTGATAACATCTATCTCACTCCCCTCTGCTCATTACAAGCCCTTTCCACATTTTCCCCATCTGGGTCCACAAGGTGTTAGCCTCTCCCTTCCCTTGTCAACTCCTTCGTTCAGGCCTGAAATGATGCCCCAAAGGTTGATGTATCTAAAAAGAAAGATAAAAGCAGGATATGGCCACATACAATAAGAAATGTACCACAAAATGCAAAAGATGGCTGGAATAATAAAATCTAGCACCTGGGCAAAAGCTAAACATGAGCTCTACCCTTTATCGTTATGGCCATCAACCTGGTTCCTAGGGCCCCTGTGAGTGCTCCTCTCATCATCAAGTAACCCATGATCGTCCTGACTCACAACCCATGGTGGCCGACGAACTGCCCCACCTTAAGGGGGAACCACTGCTACATCTTACACATCATGCTCTTATCCCTGTTATGAACATAAATGATGTAAAAAGTAGATAAAAATAGATAATAAATAATAATCATAATAATATAAATATAATAATAAATAATAAGTAAATTAACTAATGGTTAGCTAGTTAATAATGAGAAGGCATGTTTTAGAGACATGCTTGTTCGTGAAAGGGTACTAACTTGGCTATATATACAAGACCCACATTTTCATTTGTAATCATCCTACATCAATTCTTATACAATATACAATTTACAATTACTATCCTATGATGGGTGTCTTTGTCTACAGAATATTTTAATATTTCTGCTGCATATACGACTTTTGATTGTTACATTGGTATTGGAGCCATGTCTCAAGCATTTCGCTACTAGGTGGGAGGTTCCCCAATTCGCTAGTTGGCATTTGACCATTTAAAATAAAAATTGGAATTTTTTTATAATAAAACAAATATAAAAAAATAGAGAACACATATTTGTTAAAAAATTTAAATTTCAAGGAAAAAGCCTTGTAAAAATTAGAAGTAAAAATAAATAAAATATATATATATCCTATATATAAACAAAAAAACTTATATAAAAATATAAAAAATTAATCAATTAAAAAAAATGAGAAAAGAAAGAAAGAGATTATTCATAAAAATTGTATAACGCACCTGCCAAACAACATATAAACATAACAAAGGTAGCCACTAGAGCCCACAGCGTTGCTCGACCAGTGCTTTCCGAGCCACTATACCAACATCCCGTGCCACACAACAGTCGAAGTCACCATAACCTCCCACCTGCCGTCCTCATACCCCACTGCGTTATCCAACGTGTCCTCGCCATTCACTTCTTCCGCTGACTCTCAACCTGTTACCCCACACAACCACTCATCTGCCATACATTAGCCACCACCAAACAATCACCGCAACCATCGACGTAGTTGCCCCAGCTGCCTCCACCACTGTTCCTGTAGCCAACTGCAATCGGCTTCCACTTTCTACACCACCGTCGCGTCAAACCTGCCATCGTACACCTTCTTCGGCTCCCTGTTACCACCGTTGCTACCCCTACTCTTGCCACATTTTCTTTCTCATTGCAATTCAAACCAATGTCATTTTGAAACCAATCGACATTATCTCTGTAAGTATCACAATCAAGTGTCCCAACCTCCCAACTTGTCGATTCATTAAATTAATTAATGTACCCGGTTGGAGATTATAGGGATAACCTATTGTCTCAATATAATAATTATAATTACTTAATATTTATATAATATAAAGATTATATATTACTATATTACCAAGCTGCATAAAAGGGTTATTTTTTTAAAGAGCTGAAGTATTAAAGAAGAATCTGAATATTTTTAATTGATATAAAAATATTTATAAGGGATATATTTAAAAAATATTAATTAATAATTACAAAAGAAAAAAAAAAGAAAGAAGGTTATATTAAGTGAGATAATCAAAGGAAAAGGAAGGCGGTTACCTTTACACTCTAAGCTTAGCGACGAACACAAAAGAAAGTTCATCACTGAAGAAAGAAGTCTAATTTGAAGATGAACAAAGAAATTATGGATTCCATACATAACTCTACATTTTGGATCAGATGTCCATTTTGTGGCATAGAATATCAATATTTATCGATTTATAAAAATCGTACAATACCTTGTCCCAAATGTCGAAGATTGTTTACTTTAGAAGAATATCAATGCAATGCCCAAACACAAATTAAAGAATTAAAAGAAGAAATTGCAAAACTTCAACAAAAGGGCGAAACCTCAGAAAAGAAATATAAAGATCTTGCAGAGAAGTTTCATGCAAAATCAACGGAATGCAACGAAGCAATTTTGTATCTAAGGAACCACGATGAGAAACTACTTGCACAAGTCAAAAAGTGTAAAACTAAGAAGCACACATTAGAACAAGAAAAATAAAGTTTTGACAAAAAATTCAGCGAAAATCTATCAAAGAAAGAAGAGGAGAATTTATGCTTAAAAGACCTTAACAAAAAATTATTAGAACAAATCAAGTGTTTAAAAGACGAGAAGCTTGAAGGCCAAAATAAAGTTGACTCAGAAAATGAGGAATGCTTACGTCTCAAAAATCATATCCAAAATCTGCTCAGACAGATTAGAAAACTTAAAGACGATAAGAAATCATTGACGAATAGGTTTGAAGAAATTATCGCAAAAGAAGTACTAAAGTCGCTAGATGTAGTAGTCCAAATTGGGGAAGAAGAAACAAACATCGATTCCACTAATCCCACAGTTCAGGCAAATCCAAATGCTACTGAAGTAGAGACATACTCAAAGGTTGCCGTTCAAACGATGAACATTCCAAGTAATCATTTAGTTGCCAACTCAACAATAACAACCCCTGAAGAAAATCAAGAATCAACCACTAACATGATAAGGGGAAGTCCAACCAAAAGGACTATGTATTGATATTCGAATCACAAGAGTAGACTTTCCCATCAATCTACATACTAGTATCACACAGAAAATAAATGACAAGTTTATGTTTCCAGGATTACTAAAGTTTGCGGAATCTAGTCCCACGATAACGATTCATCACAAAAGTTGACTCTGCAGAAGATCAATCTAGGATGGTCCAATCCGTTGTCAGTACGACAATTTTATATATCACTCCAAGGATCATATCAACTTGTATCAACAAAGATGTCCGTCCCGAGAAGAGAAGAATTCGCACTAGATAAGAGTTCAAGTCCTTTCATCAACAAGCTTTGAGGACAATGCTTTTTAAAGGGGAGGGCAATGTTATGAACATAAATCATGTAAAAATAGATAAAAATAGATAATAAATAATAATCATAATAATATAAATATAATATTAAATAATAAGTAAATTAACTAATGGTTAGTTAGTTAATAATGAAAAGGCATGTCTTAGAGACATAACTGTTGTGAAAGGGTACTTACCTGACTATATATACAACACCCTCATTCTCATTTGTAATCATCCTACATCAATTCTTATACAATTTACAATTACTATTCTACGATGGATGTCTTTGTCTATGAAGTATTTTAATAATTCCGCTGCGTATACGACTTTTGGTCGTTACAATCCCCTTGAGCCCTGAGCAGTAAAGATGAAGAAAAATAAATAAAATGCAAAAGGCAGACAAAGAAGGGTGGAAAAACAAAGGCTGGGGTAACTCATATACCACGATCCTACATTCATATACGTAAGCTATGGGCTTCCCTCAACATAGCTACCTTTGTACCATGGCATCTGGCTTCGAGCCTCACTTATTGCCCCCACTCCTTTCCATCACTATTTCACACGATCCCTGCCGTTTGATGGATGTACCATGGACCTATCACTCGCTTAGAGGTTGAAACTAACTAATAGGTTCCTCCATTAACCTCTTTTGTCAAGGAAGGTAATACCAACACATGTTCGAAGCCCGTTTGTAAGGGCATGCCACTACGAAATGTCCACTTTTTCCCTTGATTAGCAAGCTTATATACAACACCCTCATTCTCATTTGTAATCATCCTACATCAATTCTTATACAATTTACAATTACTATCATACGATGGATGTCTTTGTCTATGAAGTATTTTAATATTTCCGCTGCATATACGACTTTTGGTCGTTACAATCCCCTTGAGCCCTAAGTAGTAAAGATGAAGAAAAATAAATAAAATGCAAAAGGCATACAAAAAAGGGTAGAAAAACAAAGGCTGGGGTAACTCATTTACCATGATTGCTCCCTCCTACATTCATATACGCAAGCTATGGGCTTCTCTCATCATAGCTACCCTTGTACCATGGCATGTGGCTTCGAGTCTCACTTATTGCCCCCACTCCTTTCCATCACTATTTCACATGACCCCTACCGTTTGATGGATGTACCATGAACCTATTACTCCCTTAGAGGTTGAAACTAACTAATAGGTTCCTCCATTAACCTCTTTTGTCAAGGAAGGTAATACCAACACATGTTCGAAACCCGTTTGGAAGGGCATGCCACTATGAAATGTCCACTTTTGCCCTTGATTAACAAGATTATTTACTTAATTGCACTAATGGATTATTGTAATAGAACGCGAGGAGGTACATTGGATCTTATATAGGATTGCAGGTGGGTTTTCATCATGGACTTGGCTTCCCTATATGTGATCCAAGCCCTCCAAAGGGTCATAATGACACTTTTAGGGCGAGCGTTGACCCTATCAACCCGAGAAATCCTCGCAGATGCTTTATGGATGTGGGGATTTTCCTTTCCTTAATGGCTTTAATTTTGCTAGGGTTTACCTTAACTCCTTCATGAGATACAATATGACCCAGATATTCCACCTCTTGTACTCCAAAGAAACATTTGGATCTTTTTGTATATAACTGTTTCTCCTCCAATAGTTGTAGCACCCTGTCAACATGTTCAACATGATTCTTCCAAGAATTGTTGTAGATTAGTATATCATCAAAAAATACTAACACAAATTTTCTAAGGAATGGTTAGAAAATGGAATTCATCAAACCTTGAAATGTTGAAGGTGCATTGGTAAGGCCAAAAGGCATGACCAAAAATTCATAATGACCCTCATGAGTTCTAAATGTTGTTTTTTGGAATGTCTTCAATCTTCATTCTGATTTGATGATATCCTAAACGAAGATCCAAACTATTGGAGTGCCAAGTAATTGAGTTCGCATTGCAATTTCACCTCGCACAGTTATATTCCATTCTTCATGACAGAGCGAATGGGAAAACTATCTTTAATAGTGAGCTTGGTTGAGCTCCCTATAATCCGGACACATGCGCATGATATTCATTCCTTCCTTGTGCACCAATACGGACTGGAGCAGAAGAAAGAAACCTTTGCTCTGAGTTGAGTAATAACCAAAGCACTCTTAGCATTTCGCAACCCATATCGTTCAATCTCATCTTTTGTACATATGGACAAGCTGAGACGGCTTGATGCTTTGGAGGAACAACTTCCTGATTAAGATGAAGTGTATTGATTCAGACCTCATAGCACAGGTGGGGAGACCTTTGGAGTCTCCAATACCTTGGAATGCTTATCCATGATCTTTTTGGAGATCTGGAGAAATAGATGAATTTCCGATGTGGAAATATTAAGCGAACGCATAGGAGTTGGGCAATTGGACACCTCTAATGTTTCCTTTTTTTAGAAGTTTTTTCATACATTAGAGCTGATTATCTTGCGCTTTCCCTTGGCAATACCCCTAATACAATATAAATTCCTTTCCTTCATAGAAAATTTGATGAAAAGTTCTTGAAAATTAAAAGCTATTGTACCCAAGGATTGTAGCCATTGGACTCCTAGTACAACATCAGCACCTCCCATTGGAATGGAAAGCATTGGGCTAGTCAATACATATTCTCCCATAGATAGCTTGACATTATGGCATTTTCCAGAGCAATTTATTGTTCCTCCATTTGCAATCATCACTTGACACTCTGGTGCTGGATATAGGAAGCAATTCAATTCTTTTG
>APFE031287979.1:0-11831 GCA_000404065.3 Pinus taeda | reverse complement strand
TGATTCATTTAACTTAGGCAAAGAGGGTTTTTTAGCCATTTTGAGGAGCATGAGTATAGGTGAATGTGGTTTATAGCACAGTAGGGAGACTGACATGATGGCAGTGACATTTTACTTTGTAACATTCATAGTTGAGTAATTGGGTGCATGGTGTTGTGTCATTTTTGGGCCTAGTGAATAATAGATTGACCCTTTTTTGAGCATAACATTCATGTTGATGGCAAGCTATGGAAAGGATTGGCTCGCCCTTCCTCCAACACGTGTTGAAGGGGGGCTAGGGAGGGATTGGTCAAGCGTTCCTTTAACATAGTATTCTTGCTAAGGGGGATCCCAAAGAAGGGTCTACCAAAACTTCATCCACAATAGTATTCTCATCAAAGGGGACCTCGGGAAAGGGTTAGTCAACCCTTTCTCCAACTTAGTATTCCTATTGAGGGTGAGATACAGAGACGGCCAACCAACCGTTCCTCCAACAAAGTATTCCCAATGAGGGTAAGTTAGGGAAAGGGTCAATGAACCTTTAATCCAACATAGAATTCTCATTGATGGGATTCCCAAGGAAAGGTTGGCTAACCCTTTCTCCAACATAGTATTCTCATTGAAAGGGGCCCCATGAAAGGTTCGCCCAACCCTTCCTTTGAAATAATATTCCAATAAAGGGGGAGCCTAGGGAATGATCATCTAACCCTTCCTCCAACATAGTATTCTAATTAAAAGGAGAGTTAGGAAAAGGATATACCAACACTTCCTCCATAATAGTATTCTCATTAAAGGTGGCCTTGGGGAATGGTTGACCTACCATTCATCAAGAATATAATTCCTATTACAAGTGAGCCTAGGAAAGGTTCAATTGAAACTTCCTCCAACATATAATTCTCATAGAGTGGTAACCTAGGGAAGGGTTGGCTAACTCCTCCTCAAGCATAGTATTCCCATTAAGGGAGACCTAGGAAATCTGAAAATTTGGAGACCCAAATCCCCTACTGCAACAAATTGATATTACTTCTCCTACTTGTTAATTAATGCAAGTTATTTACTGTGTTACACTGTAAATATTGAAGTAAATATGACTACAACCTTCACTAATTAAATTATATGCGAAAACAAGAACTGAGCAAGAAGAAATAACACACACACACAAGTGACACCATTGTTTTTGGACAAATGTCCCCAGAAAAACCTAGTGCCGGAAAACCGGTGCAACAACTGAGTGTTTGTATTATTATGTAGTAGTTTTTTAATACAATTCTTCAGATGCCCACATTGGCAATCCTATACAGAGATCTAACTGGACAAAAGATAATGATGTGATCTCACCCCGTCCCTAGAAAATTTGGCACTAATCTACACTGGATATGAGAGTTTGCGTTTTCTTTACGCAGCACTGCATCACACCTACATAGTTATTGCATCGTTGTCATTGGGAATGCGTTGCACCTCCTCTTGATCTCCTGCTAGCTGGAAACTTCGGCCCTCTGGCCTCCCGATCTCACACCCCGGATCTGACACTAGATCATGACTATTCCCTACCATAAATATAGACTCCCTCTGAAGATCTGTGTTTCCACAACGTAGCTCTGCTGCCTCTCCAGAGTACTCTCTGCGCTCTCTGCCTTGCACTCTCCAGATTAGAAAAACTTCCTCTGGAAAACTATCCCTGCCCCTCACTGCAAAAATCTCCTTGATGATTTATCCGATTGCTCTGCGCTACTCTCTTGAGAAATCGATCTCTTGTTCCCACTCGATGTATTTTCCAAATGCCCATTAAAGTCCTTCTTATAGTCTTCTCGTTGAGTAATCAATGACTCAAATAAAATTCTAATCAATGGATTAGATCATATTGGCTCGATCTCCGTATTTTTCTAGAAGATTCACACCTAGTTTTATTAATACCCTTTAATTATCTTAATTTCCTAAGTTTAGACGTAGGCATCCATTAAAAATAATTAGTTATTTTAATAAAATTGTATTTGGGTGAAATTTCCCAAAACGATTTCTAGGTATTCTGGAATACATGCTTCCTAGCCTCCCTGCAAATTTTGAGGCTTAGATCACATCCAATGCCACCAGAAATAAACACTCCCTCTTAGCAAGGAAGGTGCTCTAGTAATGCAACCTATTGAAGCATCACCCTAACTCTGTAACATCTCCCTCTGCACTACTAATGTCTGACATCACTGCTCATCAACTACTATGAAAATGTTGCATCTGTGTTGTTGTTGACTCTGCATGTTGTTGCCAACTGCATCTGCACTGCAACTTTGCTACTATTGCAATAGAAAAACATCCAAAATATTGAACCAAAGCTGTTCAGCTTGATGCATCTATTGTTGGAGTTTTGACTGTTCCTAGTCTCTGCGTTGACCCTCTGCAGCTGTCACTTTGGCATCCCTTTGCACCAACTGACACTGGTCCATCTTGCTACTTCTGATATGAGCCCCATAGAAAGGTATTGATCCAAGAGGTGGATTCCTCAAAGATCCTGCCCATATGAAGTTCTTTCGAACTACAGTACTACATCACCCCACCTTTCCCTTGGAGGTATCTGGGAAATCATGGCAAACTCCTCCTCCTTGATATTTGTGGTTGTAGCCTGCGGATCATGTTTCTCGTCCTTGTCCTTCTTCTTGAGAGGATACTACGTAGCGTAGTGACCAAATTCACCACACTGGAAACATTTGATCTTAGAGACGTCCTTCTTTTGCTTTCACTGCTTCTGCTACCCCTTTGATGCAAGGGTTGCATTCTCCTCCTCCTCCTTGGGCTTCTTCCCACTGTTGTTGTTGTTATCAATTTTTCACTTGACTAAGTCTCGCCTCATCTCTTCCTATTGAAGACCGGCCCACATCCCTTCCCAAGCTGACAATTTCTCTCTACCTAGGATACTTTGCATAAATACTTGTCATTCTTCTGAGACTGAATTCAAGGTCAACCTCACCATCTCTGTATGCTAAGGCATTGATCCTATAGCTACCAAATAATCTTGGACTTCCTAAAGCTTTGAAAGGAACAAATCAATGTGTTTCCCCTTCTGCATCCTCATGGATCTTATTTTATCCTCCAAGTCTATCTTCCACTTCTCGGAAGATCCTTGATACAATGTAGCCGAGGAATCCCACATCTCTTTGGCCATCCATTTTCTAGCAATGTGACATACAACGTGATCCCTTACTCCATCGAGGATCAATCGCTTGACCTTTGTCATCTCAACCTTTTACTTCTTGAGTGGATTTGCATTAGCGTGTTCAGCTACCACACTATTGACATAGGATTTGAGATCATACTCATTTAGAAGGTAGGAGATAGTATCCTTCCAAATCACATAGTTGGATTCTCTATCCAGTCGATCTTGATCTCTCAGCCCATTAGTTGCCATCTCTGGCAAAAAAAGTCAAACTGCTCCCTCTCTCCTCTACGCAGCTTCTAGGCTAGCCTACGCACTCCCTGCTGGAGTTAGTAGATATTCTCCTCACTATTTCTTCTCAACAATTGAGAAATATAATTCCTTGGCTCGAAATTCATTGAGGAAGAAATTCCCTCAAAAATGTCTTCTTCCTTCTTCTAACGCTTTTTTGACCCAACAAACATTGCAGAAAAATACGTCCCACCTGAAGACTTCTCTGTGTTAAATCTACTGCTGCGTTACTCCCTCTGCCATTGACAAATCATGAACTGGAAATCTTTCCTCTTCGTCAACTCACTCAGAGAGAGATTTTCCTCGAGAACCATGCCCTCTCGGCCTGGACTACGTAATCCCTCTGAAGGTTCAATCTATTTGCCTACGCAACACTTGGATCTCCCTCCTTATCTTCAACGTTGGGATCTTCTAGTCTGCTCTCTTGCTTCACCTGTTCTGATACCATGTGAAAATTTGGAGACCCAAATCCCCCATTATAGAAAACTGATATTACTTCTTCTACTTATTAATCCATGCAAGTTATTTATTATGTTACACTGTAAATTCTGAAGTAAATATGACTGCAACCTTCACTAATTAAATTATATGTCGAAACAAGAACTGAGTAAGAAGAAATAACACACACAAGTGACAACATTGTTTTTGGGCAAATGTTCCAAAAAAAACCCAATGCAAGAAAACTGGTGCAACAATTGAGGGTTTGTATTATTATGTAGTAGTTTCTAAATACAATTCTTCAGATGCCCATATTGGCAATTCTATATAGAGATCTAACTGGACAAAAGATAGTGAGATGGTCTCACCTTGTCACTGGAAAATTCGGCACTAAACTGCACTAGAGATGAGCCTCTGTGTTGTCTCTGTGTAGCATTGTGTCACGCCTACGCAGTTACTGCATCACTACTATTGGGAATGTGTTTCACCTCCTCTTGATCTCCTGCCAGTTGGAAAATTTAGCCCGTTGGCCTCCTGGTCTCACACCTCGGCTCCAACACTAGATCCCGACTATTCCCCAGCAGAAATACGAACTTCATCTAAATCTCTATGTTGCCTTTGTGTGGCACTGTGTTGCCTCTCCAGACTACTCTTTGCCCTCTCTGCCTTGCACTCTTCGAATCAGAGAACCTTCCTCTGGAAAACTATCCTTGCCCCTCACTGCAAGAACCTCCTTGATGATTTCTTCGACTGCTCTGCGCTGCTCTTTTGAAAAATCGATCTCTTATCCCACTCAACGTATTTTCCAAATGCCCATCGAAGTCCTTCTTATAATCTTCTCTTTGAGTAATCAACGACCCAGATTAAATTCTAATCAATGGCTCAGATCATATTGACTCGATCTTCGTCTTGTTTTAGAAAATTCACATTCAATTTTATTAATACCCTTTAATTATTTTAATTTCCTAAGTTTAGACTTAGGCATCCATTAAAAAGAATTAATTGTTTTAATAAAACTGTCTCTAGGTGGAATTTCCCAAAACGATTTATGGGTATTCAAGAATACATGTGTCCTAGCCTCCTTAAAAATTTTGAGGCTTAGAGCACATCCGATGCTACCATAAATCAACAAGAAAGCATAAGGAAACCCTTCCTCCAAAATAGAATTATTATAAAGGAGTAGCCTACAAAAGGGTCAAACAACCCTTCCTTAAAAATAATATTCCCATCAAGGTTGAGCCAGGGAAACGATCAACCAACTATTTCTAGAAAATTGGAATTATCATCTAGTAGGATCTTGAGAAGGGGTCTACTAACCCTTCCTCCATAATTAGATTCTCATCAAAGTGGGACCCAAGGAAGGTTTTATCGATTCTTCCTACAATATGAAATTATTGTTGAGGAGTGGCCTAGGCAGTTATTTGACCCTTCCTCCAACATAATTTTCTCATCTAAGGGGGTCCAAGGAAGGGTTAACTAACCAACTCTAGTATAACACTCTCATCAAGGGGGAACCTAGGGAAACATTAATGAGCCCTTGCTCCACATTAATATTCTTATCAAAGGGGAGTTTGAGGAAGGGTTAATTGATTTTTCCTCAAGCATAGTATTCTTGTTGTGGGTGAACTAGACAAAGGATCAATAGAACCTTATTCTAACATAGTACTCTCATCGAAGGGGGTCATTGCTAACTTTTAAATGACTCTTTCTCTAGCATATTATTTCGTTTAAGGGGAATACCTAGAAAGGTTCGACCAAGCATTCCTCAAGCATAATATTCTTATTGAGGGGGAGCTTGAGGAAAGGATGGTTGAAACTTCCTTCAGCTTAATATTCTCATTGAGGGGAGCCAAGAGAAGGGTCCATTAATCCTTCATCAAGCATAGTATTCCCATTAAAGGGAACCCAAGGAAGGTTTGAATAGCCCTTTCTATATCATAATATTCTCATGGTGGGGCTTGGAAAAGGTTACCTAAACCTTCCTCTAGCACAGTGTTTTCATTAAGAGGGTGTCCGTGGAAGGGTTGGGCCACCATTACTCTAGATTGTATTCATGTTTGGGTGGAACTTGAATAAGTTTCAACCAATCCATTCTATAGATTAGTGTTTTTTATTGATTAGTATTTTCATTGAAGGAATGGTCATGGAACGATTGGTTGGCCCTTCTTTAGACTTGAGGATTTCTCATAGTACATGTTCATCCTAGTACGTTTATCCTACTTAAGTGTTCATATATATTCTCTATATTTCCTTTCAAGTGGTAATGTATAACTATTACTTTCCAAGTATCCCTCTACCCATCATCTACTAGTGGTGTGGTTCTCCTACACCTGTATCTAGGAGGTGTCATCATTATCAATTTGTTGCATGTGCAGCAAGCCTTATCCATCGTGTATGCAATTCCATTCTCGTGATGACATTTATGAGAAGAGAGTTTTGTTATAAAGTGGTTATCCCATATCCTTTTCATACATCTAAATGATGAATGTCTATTATAATTGTTACTTATAAAATTTGCATAGATTTATTCAATTTAGTGTTTAAAGTGTTGTCAAAATTTTAAAACAGTATGAAAGAGCACATTAACTTAGAGAATTTATATTAACTTATCACATTTATATAGATTTATGTTTTTCTATTACATTGATTATAGTTTTATTATGAAATATAGTTGATCTATAATGATTTTAATTAATTTACGTAGACTTTAGTTGAAATATATTGATTCTTAGTGTTATCTTTGCTTTTATGGATTATGAAAAATGTCTCTTAGAATGTTGGGATCTAAACACTATGTAAACATGTTGTTCAATGGATTAAAAGATTTGAAGGAATATCATATACAAGTAGGAATCAACTACATAACAAAAATATTGTGTGTCATTATAAATGTTATGAAGGTTTTAGTTGGAGATATTTAATTGCCACACACATCAAGAGGTGAAGATAAATTATATGGAAAAATGGTACTTTTATTGAATGGGATGCATCGTAGTTTTCTAATCCTATTATGTTCTCTCTATAACATGCTGAGGTAAAGAAGATAAATAGTGTTGATTCTAATAGTGAAGTTGAAAATATTCTACATGAATCTAAGTTAGGTTTCATTCTTAGAAAAAATATATTACGTAG
Organism: Pinus taeda; assembly: GCA_000404065.3. Lineage (NCBI taxonomy): Eukaryota > Viridiplantae > Streptophyta > Pinopsida > Pinales > Pinaceae > Pinus > Pinus taeda. The sequence goes on along the minus strand of APFE031287979.1, from coordinate 4,846 downwards.
AGGATTATATCAAACAGATTACATTGTCATGGGTCTTGGTGACAAATATGGATGAGTTAGATTCTATTGAAGGGCATTTTTGGGGGTCTTTCTCATTTGGTGTGTTGGTGAAGGAACTAGAGTGGCCTTGTGAAATTTTCTCATTAAAGTTAAAGCTCGGTAGCCATGCATCTTATTTAGTTAAAAAAAAAAAAGGATTTCAATAAAAGATCAATTTTAAGTGTTGAAACCATTAACCAATTTTGAAGTTTAAATGACAAAAACAAAATAGATTCACAACATTTAGTTTTTGGGAGAAAAGGTGAATTTGGTTCATCATTGATCTTCAAAGCCAAATTATATTTCCCAATGAGTAATTTCAAATGTTCTATGAGGGATGATGCACTTTGCACCACTAAATGCTAATGAATTTGGAGTTCTAATCTAAAAAGTATTCATCCATTGTGAAAAATGTTGCTTATCAGAATATTCCCTCCACAAATGGCCTGCAGACCACTTGTTTGATCTTAGTGAAGCCCCTTTAGATGTGATATTAAAAATATGCAATGAAATCTAGTGTCAGCTTTAAAGAAGTATTTGAAGCACATTCTTTGTACTTAGTGCACCCACCTATGTATAATGTGGATTGTGCCAATATAATAATTGTGACAATGATGCCATACAATATGATAAAATGCCAAATTAGGAGTGTATATTCTAAAAGGAGGTCAAGTAAAAATTGTGTAGAAAAAATTAATGAAAGAGAATTCTATGAAAAAATGGGCACTACATCTTGTTGTAATAATTTTTGTATTTCTAAAATTCCATTTTAGTCAATGGTTGAGGATAATAAGAAGGTGTACCTCATGAATTAAAATTCAAGAAGAGACTTTGTATTAAATTATCTGGCATCAAATGTCCCTATAGCTAGATAGGGAGAAATAAATAAGTAAACTCTACTTACTATAAAGTTTTTCATATTAAATATCTATCAAAACGCATGGTTTCAAGCTTATGGAATAAAAAGAAGCACTTTCTACTGCTAAAATATATATTTAAAAATGGTGATTTGAAGGTAATGAATAGAAATAGTGAATTACAAAAATATAGGTTAGGCACTATTATGATATTAGCCAAGATGAATAATATTCTAGATCAAAACACAATTAAGACTACAAACTAACACATTTGATATGCCAGGGGAGGCAGGAGTGGGAGGGGTTATCTATCGCCCCAATGTAAAAATAGAGAGTCAATATGCTTAGGGATTGGGAAGTGCTACAAACAACCTATTTTTTTCCCTTGTGGCAGGGGCTAGAATTGGCCATATTGAGGAGAATTCGACAATTGATGGTATTTGGGGACTCCTTGATCATCACTTAACAAGTGATAAAATTCAAAGAAAACCTCACTAATGCACAACCCTCAAATTTACAAAGGGTACAAATGTAAATAAACCAGTAGAGTTTTATCATATCAAGAGACATATGAGCCTCATGATAGATACATTGGCGAGCAAAGGAGTAGTTTTGGAATAAAGGATGTTGGTAATAAATCATAGCGACACTATATCCAAACCTTCACCATGAAATTAGATTCAAGCGTCTATTCAAATGGTGCCATAAAGGGAACAAGAGAAATTTGTAGGCGAATTAGTGTGTCGGAGGCCTACTGGCTTTAGTGAGTCCTCGACCTCGATTTTTGTTCCGATTAATGCAATAATTGAAGAATGGTGACATCACTTTAATGAATAAGATGGGACCTCCTCAAACACCTGGCTGAGGATTGTTTTGGTATAAGAAGACAAGGACAGATGGAGGTATGGTGTCAATCCTCGAGCAGGAAAGTGGGAGTTGCATTATAATTCTTGTTTATTCTTGGTTTAGTGAACACACCTGCATAATAGAGATTTAATGGCATTGGTAAGGATCCATTGTGGGGAAGGAATGCCCATGGAATGTTTACCCAATGTAATGAATATTACATGGCTCCAATTTAATGAACATGAATGGACTCATTGGTTAATGAGATTAACAAAGCCCATAGGAAGTATTTATAAGATCAATAAGGTTGTAATATTAAACGTGGAGGTTTGTGAATGGAAGCAAGACTTTGTTGTGGAGAAAGTTGATTAAGGCATACATAAAATAATGAAGGGGGGAACTCACACTTCGATGGGTAGGGAGGACAAGGTTGCTCGTCGGTAGGACACATTTAAGTGACAATGGAGTACATTATTACTTTGCTAAATAGGTAAGGGGAAATGGTGGAAACAAAACAATAGGTTCAAATGAAACTCCTCAGACATAAGACGTATTTTGTTCAGAGTAAAATCGAGAGACTTTAGGCCAATTTGGATAGGATGGAGATTCAACTGCATAGATTGGAAGCCACTAATTATAAGGGAGTGGAAGGAAATAGTGTTGGCATGGAGGCAAGGGAGGAGGTGGGACTGGTTCAAGTCCCTGCTAAAGAACAAATGACGCAACTGGGAGTAGAGGCTATAATAGGAGCAAATTTTGACAACAAAGGCTAGTTTCAATGTCTTTTAGAATTATTTATTATAGATATTTGTTAATATTATGAGGCTTTTGGAACGTTATCAAATAATTTCAATACATATATCTAGTAACTAGAAAGTGTTGTAGAAATCAAGGCCATTTTTGGACCTGTGTGAACTCATATGCAGAGATATATATTGAAAATGTAAAAAGTTTTGGCCTTGAAACTAGTTTGATGCTAATATAAAAACCTATTCATTACACACACACACACACACACATATATATCCGTGCGTGTGTGTGAAGATGGAACCAGGAACCTCTCAAAATATTAACTTCAAATATTTCCCATGGTTCACTTCACGAAATGGCTAATGAGGGCATCCAACAAATTGGTTTTCCTCCAGTGTCTGAATTGAGTTTCAATAAAGTAATGAGAAATCAATTTATGAATGTTGTAATCATGAAGATAATTTTTTTTGCAGGGATTAGTTATTGTATTTCAACCATCAAAAAGTTTAGGGCCATCGTTGATCAAGTTGAACTAGAACATTTGCAAGTAATTCAAACAATACATAAATGATTATATTATAAGTTACCATATTACTATTCCTGTAGAATAACTGTAAAGAAGAGATTGATCACTTGCTTGAGAATTGTACAGGACAAGATGGATAAGTCAAAGACTTATATACCAAGCTTGGTTGAGAAGGCAAAGGCTAAATAAGTTTCATGAATCTCCCCATTTGTTTGACTAATATGCTTACATATGGATGCAAAACTTGGGGCTTTGGCCCCTTCAATCTCTCCATTTTGGAGATGGCTTCATACTTCACTAAGACTTCATGGTATAAATATCTAAAGGATCTTGAAGAACTAATAATGTATCAGTATGTGGATTTGTTTTACAAGAGTGGAACATAAAACCATCAATTGCGTGAAGTGTTGTTATAATATGATTCTCATAAAAAATGTTTGTTCTACAAGCAAGATGATAAGAAAGCAAATGAGTTAAATGTTGATAATACAAACTTTTGCAGGTCATATAAAAAATTTCCACCAATAATATTGTTGCAAACAGACAATTGTGCAAGTGATAAAAAAAAAATCATTGTGTGTGCATTTTTAATCCCTTTGAACATTAAGGAGGGTGTTTGATGTTGATGGAGTTGGTTGGGTCATACACATTAAGGAATAGATAGAACTTGTGGGAAGTTATCAACTAATTATGAAAAAAGACATATTTTTGTTGCCATAGATGATAGACACTTATAAGACATGTGAGGATCAAGACTCCTATGTCCCATATTTAAGTAGTAATTTTTTTGACTTCAAGATTTTCTTGGAACCACACATTTTGGATAGTAACTCCAAGATAATTGGTATCAAAATCTACTAGTTCTTCAAATTCCATCTCATTTATGAAAATCCAATCATGCACTATAAAGCCTAAATTTAGGATAAGAAGTGGTCACCTCTTATTAATATGTGGTGCTCATTTCTTGATGGCACTCCAAACTTACTTATGGGGAAGTCTCAATTGTTAAATCTAAAGGTAAGGATACCTTGTTATATAGATGAAATAAAAAATGGGTTAGAAACATATACTTCATTTTAGAAGAAAGGGATTGATCAAAGAGATAATATTGACATCCCAATATAATTTTTTGGAAGATTGTATAGAGAGTCATTGGACACTCCCTCTCTAAGCATTGAACAATCCTTAACTAATATCTAGCAATGTAGAGTGTAAGAAATAAGAATATGCTCCCTTATAAAGGATGCACATTAGTTATGAAAGTGTAATTGAGTGAAAATGTCTAACGGGAAAATGCTTCACAATTGAGGATTGCTACATTGGACCTCTATGTAACAAACCTAAAGATTGAGTATCTCCAAATGATGATGTCATTGAGGGACTACAATATGGTTGGATATGACAAAGGGAAGTGCTTACAAAGATTCATATGCTACTATTGAGTCTTATGAAGGAGAGGTTCAATGGTGGAAGCCAACTTGAACATCAAACATAGACACATATTTGAATAAAAATGTTTAAATAAATAATGAGTTGTTGGTTTAGAAGAAAATTTCTCCATTGATGTTAATAACATCATATGGGCATGGTCACTAAGGGCATGCTGGACAAAAGAGTAAAAATAAAAAGATGAGAAGAGCTCTGCAACAATGAAGGCACAAGAAGAATAGATGGAGCTTACTATTGAGAGTGAAAGTGAAGTTGATGAATGAGACTTTATTTGAATGATGTTACCGTAAATATTTATGAAACTGTACAATTTTGGAATACAATGATTGTTATTACTTGTTTTTATTTTATTGCAGTTGTTCAATCTCAACATATTTAG